>WION01000464.1:0-41590 GCA_015039365.1 Amanita rubescens
ACGATCTCCTCACTTCAGACTGAGGTGAGCTCCTCGTGCTGTTTCTTGCTCAAATTCATGTTAACGATTGTCTTGTGCTAGTCAGAATGAACCTATAGTAACTCAGTTTTTGAATCACCATCCAGCAGCATTTGCCGAAGTTGTTTGTACATGTCCCACCAAAAAGATAATCTTTTTAACCCTTTTATGTACCTAAAAAGGCAGCAAATGTCACCTCGCCCCCGCAAGTGTGGGAAACTATCTCGCTATAAATGGGTGAATTAGTAGTTCTACCATGCAACTTGCCCGGTGCTGTCATGTCGCTGCAGCTTGACAGTTTTGATTGGGGCAATCCGCGAAGTTTCTTTGAGGCGGTGGCCGTCGGTGGATTACCGATGCCTTCATCATTTCCTACACCAGAAGAGGTTCGCAAAGAAGCGTTTCCACGCTCTCGAAGTATATTCTCAGACTGGACCTTCCTAAACCATATCATCGAGCGGTATGAAGCGACCATACGGAAGCGTTGGTCGAGAAAGACACGGGAGCAGCGCAAGACGATTTTGCTCGCTGCCTGGCCCAATATGTCTCCTACCCATCGCCCAGATTTTGATGCTTTCGCAAGGAGGAAACCAGGACGGCAGCTAATGTCCAGAGATTCATATATGTGGCCATACATCAATCTCGAGGACTTAGTGAAGCCGAAGCTGTTGCTTATCTTTCTAAACGCCCGTGGTCGTAACCCTCCAGGCGCGTTTGCCACTGCCGACGAGGATTCTGTTAGATTTGGGATAGTAACCAAAAACCTTGTACCAACTTTCCTGAACGATTATACCATGATGTTCACGGGGAGAAACACGCCGGATGTATATGGAGAACTCATCGCTTGGGATGATGAACCTGACGCCTTTTCGTGGTTGATGGCTCGCAGGGGCATGCAACCAGGTGAAGGGCTCCAGTTACTTCAAATACAAGAGCGACTCTATCACTTTCTGGTAGAGTGTTGCCTCGCCATACTACACGATATACCGCGGGAGTCCTTGTTGCAGGGTGACATACCTGTCCAGCCAGAACCCCCAGCCCTTTCCACATCTGAAGCCGGATTAAGCTCGCTGGCGACCGTGGCCACGGAAGGGCCATACCGCCTCCCAGCCAGACTTGATCTCGTCCGCATACTTGAGATCATTGCCGCAAAACGTTCTGCTGCAGAAGATCATATCTGGTCCTTGCGAGAAGATCCTGGCTATTTCGCCGATGTCGTATTGGCCATGAAAGAACATCAATTGGAAACGCTTCCCGACACTCGAGGAAATCGACATCCTTCCCTTAGACCCCATACAGAAGGGGCATTTTGGAACAAGATGCTTGGCATCGTTGTCGCAGATGCCGATGTCTCTCTGGCTGGCTGGGATGAAATCCACCGACAAATCACCGATGTTCAGTTGTTAATGGCGAAATACGAAAATGACATACTGCCTGAAAAAGATCTTCCCGAGGAACTTTTGAAGGCATTCTTAACCCTCGACTATACTTTAGAACAGTCCACAAAGGGTCCTATTCACAAGCTGAAGGTCAGCCTTCCAGCTTCTCCTCGTGTCCGAGCACTCTTTGTTCGTGAACCTCCGGCCCCAAACAGCTCTATTATTCGTGTGAGTAGACAGAGACCGCCTGGTGACAAAGGTAGTCCTGTTTTGGATATTCGAGACAATGTGGGACGAAGGGCAGTTGCACCTTGCTGGTCTGAATACCCTGATGGACGAGATGGATAGGCTGATTCAGAGCGATTTAAAGCTCAAAGAGCTCATATCCCCATGGGTAGCCAACATTATCTCCGACTTATCGGTCATTTCCGAATGCCGACATCAAATATCGCTTTACCAACCTTGGGCCGCGGGTTTCGAGAACGCATCGGCGGAGCATGAAGAGTATCTCAAAGGAAACTTTGATGATACTGTCAAGGAATGGACGCAATTCCATAAGTCTTTTGATGGAACATCATTAGGCAAGCTTGGAGCTCCATTGGAGGGAAGATTCTTCTATCCTGTCGAGAAACGCAGAACCCGCGAAACCACCGAAGCAATGCGGCGAGCTGAGTCAAATCTTGATGAATTCTGGGCATATGTGGACAGGTTTCTTGTTAACAAGGCTGGGATGTCGCACCATCAGGCTTTACGCCACTTGTTATCTGACGATCACATACTGCGTAGGACTCCCGAATGGGTTGAGAATCCTGAAGCTTCAAGGCAAGATTCCCAGCCTCATAACCCAGAGGACCTCTGTCAACCCCTCTCTCAGCTCTACTTTGAGCTTGAACATCGCACTCAAAGCACTCTCAGTCCCGAGAAAGAGTCGCTGCGGAAGTCAAAGGTCAAAACCCGTGGTACAGCCCAAGTAGTGGAACTACCTGCGAATGTGATTCCGGAGGCTATGTCTGAAATCGGTGTTGAGCCTTCGTTCACAGTTGACAAACGGGCCTTTCAAATCTTCTCGACCCTCTTCTACACGCCCTCCAGGACTTCGCAGCCTGGAGAAATTGCATGGACCGATTTTCTCCATGCGATGGGCTCCGTGGGCTTTGGAATCGAGAAGTTGTACGGATCTGTGTGGCAGTTCACGCCGGGAAGTTTAGATGCTGGGAGCAGTATTCAATTCCATGAACCTCATCCAAGCGGGAAGCTGCCCTTCCGGACAGTGAGACGCAATGGGAGAAGGCTATTCAGGGCGTATGGATGGCACGCGGGGATGTTTAGGTTATGCGAGTAGCTCCACTAAAGCCGTCGGTCATGAATGATTTACTAGTAATCTAGTTTCTATCCCGGATGTAATGTATTATAACTCACGTTAAATGTAACACAGGGCCCTCAGATCTCAGAGCCCGAGTCTAGGGGTTAGCACTTAGCGACAAACTGTAGACCCAGGTCGATGACTTGGTGCAAGTACTGATAAAAGGCGTCAGTGGAACAGTCGCGGTGGAAGGAGCTGGGAGAGGAAGACCTCTCAAATAGCTGGTGTGGTGTAGGTGCTCACCGACAATTCATCGTCATCTGTATACGCGAGATCCGGTTTTGAATCCGACCTTGTCGTCCTTTAAAATAAAATGGGCGCTTTGATGGAGGCGACGGTGCGTGGCCGGGCACTCATTGAGTCCGCCTGTGCGTGCGATATGACACCCTCTGCGGATAAGGATGCCTTCAGAGGGATCCTTGCCTCATCTAAGAACATAATTATCCTCTCCGGTGCCGGCTTGTCTGCAGCATCAGGTTGACCAGAATTCCTGTTGATTCAGTGCCAACCAACTGACCTGCGCTTACACAAGGCATTCCAACCTATCGCGGACAAAGTAACTCGTTGTGGACTCAGAACGTAAGATATCAGCGATGATTTAACAACCTGAAAACCCATGACAGGACCAATGCAGCCAGTCGCACTTGCTGCACGAGAGAATTTCAACAAGAACCCAAGTTCATCGTGGTCCTTTTACCACCCTCGTCGTGCAGCGTATGTGTCAATAGACGGAGCTCTTCTCCAGTCGTTAACAAAGGCATATACCACATGACGCAGTTACCTCGATGTTAAACCCAACAACGCCCATCGTGCCTTGGCAATCCTGAACAATCCATCGACATTATCTCGCATTGCCCCAAACGCCCAATCTCCTCCACTCCATGTCACTCAGAATATCGACGAGTTATCACTGCGCGTTCTGAACGAGTTTCCTCAAGATACCAAAAACGATGCTGAGCAGCACCTAATCCAAATGCACGGGTCGATATTTAGAACGCGATGCTTGTCGTGCCAGCATGTCAGGCACAGCTACGATCCATATCTTTCCTCGGCATTGAAAGATCTCAAAGCAGGGGAAGAGTTTCCTGTCGATAAGCTACCGAGGTGCGGAGGAGATTCATGGGCGGGGTCCAATCGGTATGGCAAATGTGGCGGTTTGTTGAGGCCGGATGTCGTTTGGTTTGGAGAGGTCCCACCCCAGCTGGGCGAAATTACGAGAAAAATGACATGGTGCGATCTCTTGTTGGTAGTTGGTACATCAGCATTGGTGAGACTATTATTCTCGTTTCAAAGTCGGTGCTGAGGAATAACTTTTGGTTCAAGGTACAACCGGCGGCTGGTTTTCCTGCTCAGGTGAAGCAACACGGTGGAAAAGTCGCCATCTTCAACGCGGAACGATCCAAGGGCGACGAGGATGTCGATTTTTTGTTTTTGGGTAGCTGTGAAAAGACGTTATCAGATGTGTTGGGTGTTCAGGGAGATATTGCGAACGTTTGGACGTGAACTATTTGAAATGTGTCATATATATAGATTGCGCATTGAAAGCTCTTTCCATGGTTCCAGGTCAGCTTCAGAAGGCCGTACGATGGCATCGTCCTTCGTACGACATCCGGGTCGAGGACGTTCCTGTACCACGGTCGGTCCCCTTACTAGTATTACTATCGATTCCCAGACTGACGGTAGATGCACCAGAATACAAGATTCTAATGATGCTATAGTCAAAGTCAAAGTATGTCGTTACAAGTCGCATGATGTCAATCATCGACTAATACCAATAGCTTGCGGGCCTCTGCGGTGCGTCCGCTAACATACAGTTACGATGTATAATTCTGACGCAAAGTAATGACTGCAGGAAGCGATCTACACATTTATAGAAATCACGATTCCAGTGTCGACAAAGTGTACGTCGCATATCCACCACAACGTTCCATTACCGTGTGTTGACACATTGAAAGCCATACTTGCGGACACGAATTCATTGGCGAAGTTGTGGCTCTCGGGTCGAATTATGGACCTCAATCAACAGGCAGGACGCCGCTTTACGCCACTCTGAAGATTGGAGATAAGGTTGTATCACCATTCACGACAAACTGCGGGGATTGTCTGTGCGCTTCGTCATCTTTCCGCCGGTTCATCAGGAATTCTGATCCGCTATAAACAGCGCGTGTCGCCTTGGTTACACAGCACGCTGTCCTCAGGGTAAACTTTTCGGCTCACCCGTGCTGGATGGCGGACAAGCGCAATACGTTCTGGTACCCAACGCAGGCGCAACTTTATTCAACCTCAGCGACCCCAACACATGGCCAAACCGCACGGTGACAAATGTATCTGAAAGTTCCCTTCTCGTACTTGCAGACATCCTGCCCACAGGTTCCTTTGCGGCTTTGCAATGCCTCAGCCACCCAAAGGTTCAAACCGTATTAACGGGCAATCCATGGCCGACATGTCTTCTACCTTCGGGCCCTCCTGCAGAAGTTGCAAACAACGCACCGCTAACGCAAGCAGATAGAATGTTGACCTTGGCCATTATCGGGCTCGGACCAGTTGGATTATGCACGTCGGTGAGCCTATTGGACATGCTCGCTAGGCGTGGTCAGCAATACCAAATTGTTGCCGTGGACCTGCTCGAATCGAGGAGGAAGAAAATGGCTGCTGTATATGGCACTATCGATCAACGAGACAAGGGATCGGGAGAGTTCGTGGTTTGTTCCCCGGAGGAGGCGAAGGCTGTTGTAAAGGGATGGACTCAAGGAGCGGGATGCACCGCTGTCATTGAGGTTCGTCGTATAAACGCGCCCAGATTCCGGAGGAATCAATTATCTCTTGCTAGGTCGTTGGAAATAACAGTGCCCTCACATTGGCGTACGAGCTTGTCAGGGCATTCGGCGTTATCACTTCTGTTGGCGTACACGGCAAGCCTCAGTTGCCATTTACCGGAGGTGAAATGTATAACAAGAACGTGTCCCTCGATTTTGGAAGGTGTCCTGCGCGGGCCATGTTCCACATGGCGTTTGAATTACTGGGTAAACGTCCACGTTCCATATATAATCTGTTCACACTAAAACGCATTTCTAGTCAAGCGACAAGATGTGTTTGGCAAGGTTGGAGAAGCAGCGAGTCTGGTTGAGCGGATTTCGGCCCTGAGCGAGGCGGCGGAATGTTATCGAGCGTTTGACAAAGGAGAAGTGGGAAAGATTGTCTTTGACCCTTGGGGTGTCTAGAGTGGACTCGGTGGAGTAGCACGTCTTTGTCATCGAGACATGCCCATGGTCACTACCGGTTCAGCACCAACCAATCTATTCTCTGTACCAGATCTCGCCGAGGAGCTTGGCACTCACGACGTGTTCTTGTATCCCATTCACTCGCCTGCCGTCGCCAAAGAGCTAATGGAGACGGCGTGGGCTTTAGTGGAGCCTCGCGGAAGGGGGATATACGCTACTGACGAAGCTCCTGATGTGGTCCACGGGATGTTTGTCCAAGCATCGGTGAGTGCAGGCGCTAAAGGAGAAGTGCGCAGTAAAGAGGGAGAAGATGAGACGGCGCGAAGACGTAGGTGGAGAGAATTCTCGTGTTCGTCCGTCCAAAGCGGTGATGCTTGCCTACTAAGCCTTTTTTCGAAAAAAATCTCTAATTCTAATGTTATATTATCGTAGAAGAGATATCGGGTATCATCCTCCATCCAGAGACGGTGTTCGATTTTCACTTGGCAGCATACGTTGCTGAGCGGGGCATTATACCGGGTATACGTGCGAATGGAGAATTAACGCCGTTGCCCGGCTCTCCGAACGAGTTTATGGTGCAGGGCCTGGATGGCTTGTTGCCGAGATTGCAAGGGGCCCGTGCGGCCGGTTGTAGGTTCTCCAAGTGGCGGGTTCCCATTGCGTGTACGGGAGGCGGTCTTCCGACGGAAACGGGACTTGAGATGCAAGCGGAGACGCTGGCTAGGTTCGCGGCTGTCAGTCAGGAAGCGGGGTTGGTGCCGATTGTCGAACCCGATGTCGAGTTTAGCGGCGACGCGGACTTGAGCCGGAGCGTGGAAGTGCATAGCCGAGCTATTGAACTGATCTATGAACGATGCAGGAAATATAACGTTCTATTGGAGGGTATGTCCTTCGTCTTGGTCATATGTCTGGCTGACGTGGTTTTAGGAACGCTGCTCAAGTCATCGTACGCCCAGCCGGGACTGATGCACCCATCGAGGGCGAACACGAAGCCGAGTGAGATTGCGCTCGCTATCGACACCATGATATCTCGGTCCGTACCCACAGCGGTTCCCGGCGTTGTGTTTTTATCAGGTGAGAAGCGAGCACATGTTAGAGTCGTTTCTGATTTTAAATTTACCAGGCGGCTTGTCGCCGTCTACGGCAACGGCATATCTATGTGCTGTGAATGAGCTGGCGAATAAATCACCCGTATTCTCGCGGTTGCCACAGTTGTCGTTTTCGTACGGAACGGTATTGCAAGGAGAGGCGTTGAAGCATTGGGTGACGGGAGACGAGCAGGGCGCAAAGGCTGCATTCGAGAAGCAAAGCGAAGCGTACTTCCATGCAGCAAAGGGTATTGTATACTAGTGGATACTACTGACAATATAATCTCGTTTATGGCGAGAGTCTGTCAATCTGCCACTGAGGGTCATCGTCCGGGGTATTGGGGATGCGAAGGTAGCGAACACGGTCGTGCAGGCGAGAGGGCCGTCCACACCAGAATTCTATTTCACTGTGAAGAGATCAGCATACGATGATGGAAAGTGTGCAAGATTCATACTCTGGAACGACACGCCAACCACCCCAGAAATCAGGCAGCGGCACTTCGCCGTCTTTGTCGTCAGATGTGACGCCAAAACGCTTCTCGACCTCGTGCAGATGCTGCATGATCTCTCCCTCCTGGATGACGGTGCTCTGGCGGCTGGCCCATGCGCCCAGACGGCTTCCAAGGGGCCTACTCGTAAAGTATTGTTCGCTCTCCTCTCTAGATATCCTCTCTACTCTTCCGAGGATCCTAACGGAGCGATGGATCTCACGCCAGTAGAAGACGAGAGCAGCGCGAGGATTAGCATTGAGCTCGTGAGATTTACGAGAGTTATAGTTGGTGTAAAAGATGAATCCGCGGTGATCGAGTTGCTTGAAGAGGACAACGCGGGCAGATGGAATGCCTTCTGGAGTGGCGGTGGCGAGAGTCATTGCCTCTGGTTCGTGAACGTGGTCGTTGACAATGGCATGCTCGAACCAGTTTTCGAATTGCCTGAGGGGGTTTTTGTCGACGTTATTGGGTGAAATTTCTTCATGGGAGATGTATTGGACGTGCGATAAAACTTTGATTTCGTCTTGTGAGACGGCGACATGATCCATGAGAGTCTATATCAGGCAACTCCCGTACCTTGCATTCCTCCGCTTCAATGCTTCATTCCATTTACGACCTCACTACTTTTTGTAGGAAAACTTCAGGCGATGTTCCTCCAAAACTCGTTGGTGCTTCTACCACTGTCGTCTCTAGAAAAATGTATCTCTTCGTGAGCTTTCACTTTCTCTTCTCCATCTTTACTTTTAACCGTTTATTCACCAGGGAGGACGTCTAGTCTCTGAGAGAAGAATAGTCGCAGATATGTATGCATTCGACATGGATTCTTTCACTTGGGAGAGGTTACTTGCACACCCAGATGATCATGTCCCTCGTCATCGCTATTTCCATAGTACAGATGCTTGTATGTCATCTTTTCATTTACTCTTCAATTTAATCTTCCCTAATCACCTTTAGGGAACAACCACCTCGTTGTATTCGGTGGAATGACCAATGACCCGGAACCTCAGAACACGGACGACCTCTGTGTTCTCAATGACGTCCATTTCTTTGATCTATCAACCCGACGCTGGGTTTCTGCTCCGGCCCTTCAACCAAGCCCAGAAGCCAATATTCCTCGAGCTCGTTATGCCCACCTGTCTGCCGTAACTGCCAACAAGTTGTTCATCATCGGAGGTCAGGACTTTAACAACACATGGCTAGATAACGTCTGTGTCTTCGACCTTCATAGCAGGTCCTGGATTCAACGACGAGATTATCCCCGTCATTGCGGTACATATCGTAGCATCGCCGTTGCTTCCAGCTTGATTGTCCGTACACCTGAAGACGACGCTCGGACCTCATCAACACTCCTCAATCCTGGAAGCCGTTTTAGAACCGCCAAGACCGAGACTTCTGCTGACCTGGAACCCACTCCTTCTGAATCGCTCATTCATTTGCCGCACTCGGCACCTCCCTCTGAAGATCAGCCGTGCGACATCTATCTCTACAGCAACTACAATGTATGCATTAGTCCTGTATGACTGTCCTCTCTAATTAGCGTCAATTCTAGTTCACGGACGTCAAACGAGAACTAGAGGTTTTCTCTCCCCTTCCCGAAGCAGATTTCTCGATTCGGGACCAGTCATCTGCTATGACTGGGTCCACCTTTCCTCCCGGTTTACGCTTTCCTAACGGTGCTATATTGGGCACGAGTCTTATTATAGCAGGCACGTATTTGGCTCACAGTTATCAATCGTTTTCGATCTGGGCTCTGGATTTGGTCAACATGACATGGTCGCGGATAGACCCGGGAAAAGCCCTCGAAACGGGTTCCTGGTTCCGCGCCTGTCTCTGGGCCGAGGCAAGCAAGTTTCTCATTTTCGGCGATCGAAACGGGAACCTAGTCGAAGATTATAATCGCCGTCTTCTCAGCTGGGAACATGTCGCCGTAGTTGACCTCGAGGCCTTCGGCATATACCAACCGCCGCAACTCAAACCAGACTTGCGAATGCAAGAATTCGGCCTTGCGGCTCTTGAAGAACAAGTCATGGCTGATTTTGAGTTTATTTGTGATGATGGAAGACGTATACCATGCTCCAGAAAATTGCTAGAGGACAGATGGCCTTGGTTCAGAGAACAAAGACTCAAAATGCTTCAAATGGCACTTTCTACGTCCGATGTGTTGCCCTCATCGTCCATGCATACCCCCTTGCCTTCCATACCCGGCGGTCCAGATCCGCGACTGACTCCCCGTACTTTTCAATTATCCGAACCGTTCCCTATAACACTGGCGTTCCTACAATACTTTTATGCGCAAGCTCTCATAACACCGCTACAGCATGCTCCGGCTGTGCTCAGTCAATTACTCGTCCTGTCAACGGTGTATAGTTTACCGCACCTCGAGGTACTTGTTCGCCACGCCATGCATCGCATGCTTAGCAACTCGACATCTGTGGCTGTGTACGAGGTTGCCACGTTATGTGGCTGCAGGAGTTTGCAGATTCGGGCACTCAAAACGGTGATGGTGAGTTTTTTTGTACCTGATTCGGAAATACGTTGCCCACGAGTTTTTTGTGTAGTCATACACGCAGAAGAAGCCTTTGAAGCACAAGGGTGATAGTGGTGGTGGAAGTGGAGGTGGAGGTGGAGGTGGCGGCGGCGCTGGAGATGGCGGTAAACCAGGTGGTGGTGGCTCGGGCAACGACAGCGATACGTTTACGTCCAGACCTCGGGGCACTTCGGATGCCAGGTGGCGCACGGGCGAAACCAGCACCCGGGCAGATGGTAAGGTTAACCACATTATTTATATACATGACATTCTTACCCCTGGGCTTTTTTAGGTGGTCGGCCAAGTGGAGCAAGCCAAACGGAGAGATTTGTCTCGAGCTCTGTCACCGTAGGAAGTGAGCCACTGATACGTTCACAATCGGACACGGTCGCGGTTAGACGTGAACCTCGGCATCAGAGGAACGCACACAGCGCCGATTCGGTGCAGTCCAACGCCAGTGATTCCCTCAAATATATCGCAGTGGCGACGGGCTCTTCACGTGTCGTAAAACCTCTCAGTGAACTGCCAACGCATTCCAGAAGCAGCTCGACCTCTACTGATCACACGACCAGCGATTATGGTGAACCACTGCAGAGCGGGAATAGCCTCAGCGGTTTCCAGACGCGGTCGCGAGCACAAAGCGTGTCGAGCAGGTTGGCTACGGTAGCCGAACAAGAGAATGGCCCAGAACAGAGGCAAGAGCAGACCGAACAGCAGGGAAGAATTAAAACAAGGCCAAGGGCACAGAGTGCAGCTGGGCAGCTTCTACGACAATTCCCGGCTCCTCCCGTTCCGCTGAGGACCATGGCATCCATGACCCAACTCTCTCAGACTCGCGGTCTGGACGAATTTACCACCACCAACATACCAAGGACTGCTCCGCCGACGAATGCACGAACGCCGCACCTGCCTTCGATCATGGTGAAAGATTTATCAGGCACAATGCATGGGCCAGAACTCGACATTGGAACGCCCGAAATCAGAGAACCCGTGGATTCAGACAGCTGGGGCATGCCATCATACGCACATCCATTCTCAACGTCGAACCGGGTATCTGCGTCCAGCTATTCGACTCAATCGACACCGAGTATACTGCACACGCCATCCGACTCGCTGTCAGGGGGCTCACCATTGCAGATCATCAATGAACAGCCTCGACATCTTCTCGCTGGCGAATCTAGAATCACCCACGCCCAGTCAAACCTATATGATGGCATTGATGTTACCGTTAAACAACAAGGACCGCGGAGACCCAGTCTCAGAGGCCTGCGCCAGCTGACGATGGACAACATTTCGTTAGGGTCATTAGGAGCGCAATCGCTCACTCCCACGTCGGCATCTGCCTCAACGTCACATTCGCCAATTACCCCATCGTCCAGTCAGTCCTCGTTTCAGCGATTGTTGTCCAAAGTCTCGTTGGGGAAAGACAGTAATAAGGATGGTACATCAGGTTTGTCTTCCGTTACGCACGAGCTGCATATACTAAGTCACTCTATAATGGTAGCTTCGGACTCGGCAAAACGGAAAAAGCGAGACGATGCGTCCGCTCTCGCAACGTTCTCTCCCATCTAACCACCCACCTCTTCTTGATGCATTCATGGCCGCTCTATCTATTTCACTTTTGCCGGATAGTATATGTTCTTCATCGTTGAATAATCGTGTTGTTGGTTGGACGTATGGATCATGTAAATACTATAACATGCGAATGCTAGTGATAAAGAAACCCGATTCATTAAGTAATCCCGAACCAATTAATGCAGATTGTCGTTAAAAGGCGTCAAACGGCTCGGGTGCGTCTTCATCGTACGGAGGTTCCTCCCCGAGTGAATCGTCGTCGAGAGGGTCAAGAGGAACGCCGACGTCAATAGGATTCATGTCAATCATTAAAGGGTGCGCAGCTGTGTTATTGGGCAAGCCATCCGGAATCCGCAGACCGACTTGATCTTGCGGTGCAGCATCCCCTACCACGGCAGGACCAGAGCCCGACGACTGTGAAGGATTTGCGGGACCAACAAATGGCGCGGTTGATGGATTTGACGGGTCACCAGTCTGGGGAACTTCACCTTGATTTCCCTGTAAAGAAGGAATGATATGGTTGACTGGCAGTAATAGTCAGTTTCACGCAGGAATCTGATGACGGGATGAATATGTTACTCACACTCTTTGGCGTGGACTGCATCAAAAGGCTTAATATAGATTCTCTTCGGAAACTGTTCTACTTACCGAGGATTTTTTGAAGCGCGCAAGCAGCCCCGTCAGGGCAATCCTTCCTTCGAAAAACATTTTCTTCGAGGAAACCCTTCTGACGTTCTCTAATCCACCATTCTTTCAGTCCATAAAGTAAGACCTCAGCAGCGCACACTCTGCAAATCCTGTTGCGTGGCGCTGACGGATCCGGATCGATGCCGGCCGCTACGCCATGCACATCGCTAAATAAATCCAACTCTATAAGAGGCTGAAAACCTCTCGGTTGAGCTTGTATATGCGTTATAATCTAGGAACGAACACATTGATATGACGTAACATCAGAACACGTCAATTCAATACACACCTCGCGGTAAATGTGCCTTGGAGTTAAGCGTTGGGCAGTAAGATAATCAAACATTATCTCCACCTCTACTGTATTCCCATCAAAACAGTCGTATACTTCTGACGATTGAATCAAATCGCCAACGTCGGATAAATTGTGAGGATGTTGAGTGGCTAGCGGAGTGGCAACGCAACGACCTTGTATTCCGATGCCACAGAATGACACTTGACACAAGTCACACTTGGATGTCGTAGGTGCACGAAGCGCAAGTAAGTTCTCGCTAGGGCATATGTGAGGCTCGAATTTTTCCTAAGGAGCACCTATACTAACCAATTGCCGCAATGGGCATGGCCTGGAGGCATCCCGTTATCGAGGTGCCAGGCCCGCGTTGGATCAGCAGCGGGGTCCGGAATGGGCTGCGGACATCTGTACCCGGTTGGATTATCATTGCAGTAGGGGCACGGTCGGGCGAGGTCAACACTCTGGTTAAGATCAGGGCCCGGAGAGGCTTCTCGTGGTTTAGGAATCTCAGAAACAACTCAATATGGTCACGTAGAATAAGGTGAGATGCGCATACTCGAAGAGTCTGGCCTGAATAGACCTCGTCGGCTTGCTGCTGCTCTCGCTCAGTTCGTGCTTTGTGTGGTGCAGCCCGGAGAAGAGCATCCAGCATGGTCTGCAATGGACGGAAGGGAGCGACAGAATCAGATACACCGCGACAAGCAGGACAGTTTGTTCCTCCGTTCTAAGAGGGTATTAACATGTTAGCAGCATTTCAAACCACTGAAAACAAATTGTCGATCGGGATACATTCATCCCGATGTCTCTGAATCAAATTCCCGACAGGACGCGTCAGGGCATCTCGCCCTGAAAGATCATACAGCATCTTGACACTTACACGAATCCATAGGTAACAGCAACTGTATAATGTTCAGATATAAAATGTATAAAGGTAATGAATGTGTGCCTCACCTTCCGCAGAAAAAGTGCTGGCAAGGGGTAACGAGTACAGGTCGATAGACCAACTCCGAGCAACACCCGCATTGCAGCTCCGCAGCTAGTTCTTCTATGAGGTTGCAGTTTACTGTAAGAGCACTGTAAAATAAACTGTTATCCGTGCTCTCGCCGATGTTCCCCTTTATTCTCTTGCGGCTCCCGTCATTTGCAAGGTCTGATTCACAAGAAGGCGATGCAGGACGTTTCAAGCTAGTCGGTGGAGGTGGGTAGGTCCGCAAAGTTGGTTCTGAGACAGTTGTCGCCAGCGATAAATAGTCTTCTGACATGGCGGTAGATGCAGAAAAGTGACGCAAATGCGGTCTCGATGACTGCTAGGAACCGTCCTTATATGGAAACTCATTTACGAATTTCTTAATGGGGTATCACATCATACAAAATTACGGTAAATAAATTACGGATACAGCTATCAATGTCTTTCGGGCAATTTGGACAACACAGGCGCTAGATTTGAAGGTTGTGGAGGAGACACACCGGCAATGCGGCATGCAATTTCAACTTTCTGACGAAGAGTTCCATACTGAATACGTTGATCTTGGGCAGAGGCCATTAGTGTTGAATCTATAGACGTAGTAACAACCCCTACCCGGACAAGGCCATACAGACGAGAGACTAAGGAAAATTAGTTGATCGCTAGAATCACTTTATAAGCTATGGATCACATACTAGTCCACAGCCGCGACAAGGGCTTTGCAAACGTCGAGTGCCGTCATCAACGTTTGGTCATATTCCCATAAACACAGTGCTCTGGATAGGGAGTGAGCTACACTGAACGGTAATGTATTTAACTGACCTAATTATCTGCGCCATAAACCAAAAGACGAAGAATGGTCGCCGTACGAGGACATGGTTACTATTTCCTGTAACCGTGTGTAATCCATTCATAAGCCGTCGCGCAACGGTCGCTTGATGCGTTACTAAATCATCCATTAGACGTGCAATAGATATTGACTCGAAAGTCGTGCGTACACCATTCTTCCGCTTTCCTGCGGTGGAACAGACCATTAACGTTACTGAAGGAAGAATGAGTTCCTTAGAATTGCATAGCAACGAGGAAGGATAATCACGTAGTCACGAGAGGTATCCAACGCTGGTATTCGTATGAAATGCACATCCTAATGCTGTGCAACATTTAGTGATTTAAAATTGACGCTCTCATGAGTTGCTCACTTGAATATGTACTCTCGCGCTACAAAGAGAAAGGTACGTTCAAGATTGCAAGTATGCTTGTCGAGTGCTGCTTCTAACACATCCGTCTCAAGCCATGCTTTGATGGCAAATTGCGCTTTCTCTGTATCAGAGGCTGTCATATCGGTGCGCATACGTGCACAACCGTGCCACAAAAGATAAGATCGATCATAAAGAGCCCATATTGTATCCTTGGAAGATTGAAGTGAGGCGATTGGTGAACGCGCTATACATTCTCCGGAGAACAACAAAGCATACTAACATGGGCATTAGGATTAGCTGGGAACCTTGGTTTTATGACTCCACGTACATTTGCAGGATTAGAAATAAATAATTCGGGAGCTTTCGCCCGGCATGCTGATATATATGAGACATGTCCAGCGGCGAGAGACATTGAGCTCCAGCATAGCCGTCGGCATGATTCTTTCCTGATTTCGCCCACTGACCACGTTGCATTCCATGCAGGCGCATGACCCCATAAAGGTGTGTATTCATTGGTTAACGCCCAATTTGATGCTAATGTCAGTGCTTTGCAACCACACCCAATGTTCGGAGTTGGGGTTGCCGACATGCAGCGTGCTGAACCGTCGGTTGGGCCTGAAAGGTCTGAACTAGCGTCGTATGTCCAAGCCACTTTCTGAGGCACGGCGGGTACGGAGCGCGGCGAAAAGACGGACGTGTCCGCGTCATCGGCATCAAGTTGTGTCAAAGATAGACCGTGTATCAGGGAATCCAAAAGAGTCAGGGCGGAAAATGCTCGTGATGCAGAATGCTTAGGGTGTGCACAGATCTCGAACAAAGCAAGCACCTTCACAATAGGATGAGCCCAATTGAACCATATTAGTGCATTCGACGTACCCAGGCTGCCTGAGCAACTGATTCGTCGATCCAATGAGAATTGATGCTAGCTTCCAAAGCTGCCTGTGCCTCATCTCTGAAACGTAGTGCACGCATCCGTCCTGGTTCACCACGTTCAATTTCGGAACTCTGCCAGAAGGTAGCCATTGCCAACAACGCTAGTACCAAACATGGTTGCATGCTTTCTCTGCGCACAGGGTCGCAGAAATTTCCGAAGAATGTTGGCACATGAAAGAAGGAGAACCAGTAATTTGACTCGCGAAAGACGAATCTCAAGTCAGATATGATGCGCTGAGAAGCTATGTCTCGTTGGGCAGGCATTATATGTTGATACCGCGAAGCAGCGGGAGATAGATATAAACATAATAGCGAATCCCACCAGACTTTACGAGCGAAGCTAAGAGACGGTCCCATGTCAATAGCGTTGCTTTGTTGGGTTTTATCTTTCTCTTCGTCCATCTCGACAAGGTAGTCGTTCCCCGTATCAGAATATGTAATGACATTGCGATACAAATTGGTTGATATAACGGACTAGTTCGCAGTTAGATAGTGATCAGACACAAAGAAGTTAAGACTTGCCTTTCCAAGGGGAAAACTCGCACCGGTGGTTGAGAACATGGGGTAGTACGTCACATCTGGGTACCCACTTGCGAATGCTGCCAGAGAGTCACTCCGAGGATCTTGTTGAAGAGCTGATAATTGTTGGATGTATGGGACTGTGAGGCCGCTAGATGCATCGTCAACTCCATAATCATCTCCGACCTCTTGTGTTCGTCGTCGTTTGCGCGGTTGAGGTTGACTAGTATCATCCAACTGATCTGGCGATTCTCGAACGATGCGTTGACGCGCTCCAGGAGTTTTGTCCGGTCCTCTTCTCTTCGGAAGAGTATCGTATTCACATTGCGAGTTTGCACGTCGATTGCAATTATGACAAACAGGTTTCGCACCATCACAACGAATTTTGCGAGTGCGACTACAACTCTTGTTTAGCGCAAAGAAGAAACCAAAGTGCGTAGGTATACCATTGGAGACAAGCTACATATACCCTTGCACGGGGTTTGCCCTGTGTAGTTGGAGGCTGATCCGGGGCGAGGTTTATCCGGGGTTTCGGGCGCCTGGGTTTCCGAGGTTTATTGGGTGTTTGAGTGTCAATCGTAGCCAGTTCCTGGTTAATAGCCGAAGTGGTGGCTTGAACAGTTCCCGGACTTGGCGTGCCTGCCTGCCCACTATTGACAGGGCCTGTGGTGAGCGAGTAGCCTTGGCATTCTGTCGTTGACCACGCGAGATTACTCCCATCCAAGTTCAGTGGAGCGGCTCTTTCACCAGGTGATCGCTTCTCGAAAAGAGGGGTATCGGAAGCAGAGCCATGCCCGGGAGCTATATGCCGAACAAGTGACGAGTTTCTTTCCATCGGAAAAGATGTGATAACCAAATAAATGCGCTTCTGCCCCTATGAAGGACTAAGCAATGTTGGCATAGGCCTATATGGCCCAAAGCGAAAGCACGAGAAGAAGAAAAGTAACCCGCTGAGAACAGCCTCAGCGCGCTCATGACCTATGTTGACCCATGTTTATAACGGCCGCCTGTCCATCCCACGTATCATCAAGCCGTTTTATGCCGCGGGACGGTATCTTGTCTTGAGCATACCATACTTATCTAACTGTGGGTACATGAGAAGAGGTTGAGAAGCAATTCCTCCAAACAAAGGACATATCCTGATCCTTAAATTATGTCTTTGTCTTGTTCACCTTCTCTGAAAAAACAATGCGGTGATGAATGTTACTGACCTAAGTACTTATTCTTTTATGAGGTGGGATCAACGTTATCTTGGCAACCACCGCTGGCAGCCCTATAGTCTGATTGATGGTATCAAACGGACGTGTCTTTGTTGCGAGTTGGGATCACATTGACAAGGCTTGTGACGATACGTCACAGTGTAACATACTTGGCCAATGCCCCGAGATTCTCGCCCACCCCCAAGGCACCGCGAGCGCCCTGAGAAAGAACGGTCATATGAACAGAGCGCAAGGCATCATGATGAACATCGTTCATCGAGAAGCAGATATGAGGATGATTCAAGAAGCAAATACACTGATGGTGATACACGAAGTAACATGGAAAGAACGCAGTTTAGACGTGATGAACGACGACGGGACTATGACTATCCCGGAGGGTATGGAGAGCGGGAAAGAGAACGCGAGCGTCAGAGAGACAGAGAACGCTACGATAGAGAACGCGACAGAGGGCGGTCCGCGTCTCCGCGACGCTCACGTTCAGGCCGGTCAAGAAGCGCTTCACCTGATGCCAGTGAGAAGAACAAGGCGAAACCGAATTTTGCACCCTCGGGACTCTTGGCTGCGGAAACCAACACGATTAGAGCGACAAATGGTGAAAGTACCGTTCTGAAGTATAATGAGCCTCCAGAGGCAAGGCGACCGACCGTGGGCTGGCGACTCTATGTATTCAAAGGCGAAGAACAAGTCGGTTAGTCCGACGTGAACCTTCCTGGTGACAATTCTTGAAACGCGTCTTTACAGATTTATTACATATAAACAGACAGAGTGCATACCTTATTGGAAGGGATCGACTTGTCGCGGACATCGTGATTGACCATCCGTCTTGCTCGAAACAACATGCAGTAATTCAACGTGAGCTTAAATCTTGACTTGCGTTGTACAGTGTTAACAGCGTAGGTAGACCGGTTTGTACATGAGAAAAACGAATTGGGTGATACTAGAGGTGTAATAAAGTAAGTTCGGGCTGCGGCAGACAAGAGCAACCCTAATTTGGAGTAGGCCGTATGTCATCGATCTCGAGTCAACAAACGGAACACACGTAAACGGCGTCACAATACCACCATCACGTTTCTATGAACTCAAACAGAGTGACGGTACGGTGTTATTGTTCTCTTCCGGTCGGAATATTAACAATTGGCCTCTCAGTGATTAAATTCGGTACATCTGCGCGGGAATATGTTCTTTTACACGATGAGGCGGTCTGAGTCTTCCAGAGGCGGTGCTTTGCGGTCACCTCACTAGGCATATCTAGCTCATGTGCTCCGCAACGCTTGAGATGCTGTTGCGGTGTTGCTACTTCCATCATACTTCCGTCACGTGGTTAGCATAGATGACCATATTTGGCTAAACTGGTTAGCACAAAACGCGGCGTAGGCGTGCTACAAAGCCTTTCAAGGTAGTAGTATTATTTTAAGCGCTGTGATTATAATCATCTTGTCGATCGGATATGCCTCATTTAATCAATCAGGGACTCGCAACCTACTATATCCATGCCCAGCGAGTCAATATGTATAGATCGTGAGAGCGCCTGATTTATTCTCGATGAAGAACGAGGAGCTTACCGAAACAAATTTTTTTTCTTTAGTATAACGCGAGGCACTAGGGCTATGTCTTCGAACATACGAACAAGAAGCGGTCTTTAAGGAGTAAGCTATACCAAACCTATGGTTATGTGGGTCCATGTTCCTATGGACGCCTTCGCGCTATATCATCCCAGCCCTGCTAGCCTTTGATACCCCAATTCCCCGATGCCTTCGCTAAGTACTCGCAGTCCTTGCTTTTCAACATACCGACTCCTGTCTGACGAATCCACCGTCAAGACGACGGATGCCGGTGTGGACGATGAACTCGAGATTTTACCCTACTTAACCTCCGAGTCCGAGTCCGAACCTTCGTCCCGCGCGTCGTCCCCATATTCTGAATCAGCGACGTCTTCAGCGACGCCCTATTTGTCTGACGACAAGGAAATAGAGTAAATATGATTTTTCTATGACCATCGGTAGAAGGCTGAATAATCCCTTATTAGGCCAGAAGAAATACATCACAGAGATGCCACATTCGAACCCTTGACGAAGATTGTGGGGATAGGGATAGACCTGACCCTGCTGTCCGCACCCTGCAATATCACCATCCAGGCCCCAATGAAGTGCGAAGTACCTCGACGAAGAATCGAAGCTCGTAAGGCTTCTCCTCCCGCTTCCTTGGGCGACTCCGACTTCGAGATGGATGACATCAGTGGTCTCGATGACGATGAATACGTCCCCCCAGAGGAGGCAAAACACAAGAGGGCACTACCCTCGAAGAATCATAAGAGACCATCGAAGAAGCCAAGAACGGAGTCCACACTCCTTGGTGCCCCCCCGTCTCCGAACGTGACCGTTGGAAATCCGAAGCGCCGTGCCCGCAACCTCCCTTCGTCCGCCGATGCGGTTGAAGACGAGCTTGAACGGATTTCACGCATAAGGAGTTCGGGGAAGAAGAAGGCGAATGGCAGAAAAAACAAGGAGTTTTCTTGTCATATTTGTTCCTCACGATCGTTCACGCGACAAAGCGACTTGGTACGACACGTGAACACCCATTACTCGCAGCAGGTGAAATCTACAGTATGCTGCGGGATATCTGAAGAAGAAGCATTGGAACGTAATATTGACCCCGACCATGTCAGGACACGTCGCTTGGCGGGTGATTTACGAATAGGTGCTTGCGGCGAGACCTTCAGCCGCAATGACGCACTTTTACGGCACGTAAGGCTACGGACATCGCAATGTCTTCTGCTAAGTGAGTATTAAAAGCGATAGTCTCTGACAACCTAACCAATCTGAATACAGGGGCGGGGCAGCTTATTGGTTCTGATTGCTAGCCTTGCATTTATACATATGTATCACAATAAGGACTGCTAATTCTTGGACAAAATACCCGCAAATACAAATACCTTTCAATCTTCAGAATACCGGCGCGTCATATAAGAAAATTCGCCCCTCTTCTTTCTTGATCCACCGTGCGACAGCATTAGCTGCATTTATTGCCGCAGTTTTCGGCAGCCATTGAGACAGAGACAGATAGATCTCAAAGGGCTGGGTTATCTGACAGGGTATCAGTGATAAATTATCAGAGGTATTAACATGCCCACCCATCCCAATAAACTTTCCTTCTCAGTGCGCAGGTATTGTAATTTCAGCGTCCCTTCCTGACCGGACTTGGCATGAATGGAATCATGGATCATTTGGTACAACGTAATCAACCTGTCGGCATAGCACCAGGCTCCGATCTGGTCACTTGTCTATTATTTTCTGGCGGTGGCTTACCTTCGTCTCGCAGTTATGTCGTCATACGGCTCTTCGAATATTGGCATCGTTATCTGCACATGCGCTCGTGATTTGTAGACGAAATGGCGCAGGCCAGGTATGCAAAGGTCGGACACGGAATAGACGGTATTACGTGAACGGCAAGCGTCGATAATTTCTGCAAGTAAGCCATCACCCTCGAGTTTCTGCGGGTATTCACGACATCAAGAAAAAAAAGACTACATAAAAAAGATAATTCCCGACCTGTGTCGCGCTGTCACACCAGCCGCGGACAACGTCCATGTCCAAACCAGTGCTTATACAAACCAGGAGTAAACTTGGTGACTGAAGGTCTTCATTACACGTTACAGCATAATTGTTCGCATTAAAGTTAGGGCCGACCGTTTCTTCAGGTACATCACACTCGGGGACAGGCGTGGGTGGTCGGTCCGGTGGTCCATGAACTTCTCGCCGACGGAGAAATGATATGTAGGCGTGTACAAAGCATTGAGGATTATATTTAGGGAGGCAGATAGGAATCCAAGAAGCTGGCGCAGGCGAATTAAATATCGATGGTGATTGGACGGTATTCAGGATAATATGGACGTCTATCGTGGGCACATTAATTAAGATAAAAAATGAAAGGCACGATGCCAGGACCTGCCGGATGGATCGAGTGCCTTCTTGGCCTAATTAAAGCCACAACTTGACCAGAAGCAATAAGCATGACATAGAGCATGTCCTGCATGCGAAAAGTCAGTTAAAAATTATATATAAAGGCTGCCATTAGGACCTTTATCTTGGAGTGGGGGACCAGTGCTTCTGCAACTCGTTTGCGCAAAGGAGGCTCTAACTTGAGACAGTGAAGTGCTGAAGTGCTCATCGCTAAGTCAAGCTCCGCCCTATCTAACAGCGATGACAGGAAAGATTCTGCGCCTAGATGATTAGGTTAGTGTGTATGGGGAAAAAGGTTGTACTATTGGAAAATAACCGTTGAGGAGCCGACGCAAATCGAAATTGGTTCTACGCTCAAATATCCGTCGAAGTTGACCGGCAGTAACGACGCTCAAAATTTGCAAGTGTAGATATTCCAAGTGGGATCTTGTCTTGCTTAACGCATACCAATCGAGGTAATTCATCACGACATTTCCTCAAGCTAAGATTAATTATACGTACAACTGACTCAGGCTCTCCCCAGGATGAGACACAAACATAATATAGCGGTGAACGCGTCAGGAAAGTTATTCGGGTTTTCCCTGCATTAATGCTCCGCAGCTTGTCATGGTCGTCTAGGAAGACCGATATCAGCGCTTGCATAACGGCGATCATGGATGCAATGTCATCAGAATCTTGTCCTACAGCGCTAACATACCCGTGAGAGGCCGTTCGACCCTTCCTGCATGCGCTACACTTACCGTGTGAAGACGGGCTTCCCGGCATCGGTTAAGACAAAATACGACCGGGGTTGGTATGGGGCCACTACAATAACATTCATAATACAAGAAAAACGGGCAATTGTGTTAACGTTACCTGAACTCGTGAGAGATTCATGTGTACCTGTTATAGATCCCTTTTTGATGCGAGGGGACGTATTGGCTTCGAAAAGGATTAATTCGACTTTCGTGAGTAGAACGATATGGTTAACCTGATTTGGATTGATTCAACGTCTTTCTGAGTTGATCTCGAAGTATCTTTTTATCTTCTTCTGAAGTACCTGGTTGGTCTACATATCCTGTCGCTGTTACATCGTCAGCTTCTGCGGGATCCTCTTTATGATCAGAATCTTGTATGAGAATGCCTTCGTTCATGTCTACATCAGTTATGGAAGATGCCGAACTTTTCAACGTTGTGTCCTGCGATAATGGGCCCGTTGTGGATGTTCCGACATTTTGTCCGTGAATATGGAGATTTAACAGGGATGACGACGGACGGAGCGACGGAGCCACTGTGGGATGAGACGGAGATAGTCTCGGGGGTCCAGGGGGAGGACTGGCTTTGGACTGTTTGCGCGAACGTGGTATGTGTTGCATCTGACTGTCTGGGTAGAGCTAATAGCGTCGGAACCGGTGATGACAAAAGCTCTCGCACAACACCCACACATACCGTCATTACTCGGCAACCTCCTTACGGGGCTATGCGCCCTCCAAACGCCACATATACTTATATCGATTTATAATAGTCTTCCTTATAGCACCCACTGGGTCATCGGATGCTTTAAAGTGGACTGAAAGGCAAAGGCGTGTGGACCTTGGCTGTTATGAATTGTTGTGCCATGTTTACTACTCGCCCTCCAATGCGTTACCCACTGAATCTGATGTTCGGGCGTGCGCGCTTCCAAAAGATCACTTCTCGGTCCTATTCAGCAAACGCTCGAACTCAAGTGGAAGATGCTAGACCGTCTTGGGTTTACGTCACCTCCAAGTTGTTGTCGTACACCGTCATACCCAGTATGCACTGCAAACTTCTACAGCAATCCTTCATAATCAATGAATTCAAATTCAGCAATAGCAGCATATGGCGTATTCTTTCATGATTTCGGTGACAGAGAGCACGTGTTTCAACCTGTACGTGTAATGCGCACACAGCCTCCTCTTATGCTTAATTGACACCTCGAGGTACGACGCTGGGCAAGAAGGCAATTCTTTAGCCTTACCCCGGAAGAACAGCGCCTCCTAACAAATGAAAAATCACCGGATGGACCGAGCCAATGAGGAGTTCATGATATTGGGTCATTCTTGACACCCTGACATGGCGCATTTGAGGGACCCTCCATGATATCTTCGCGTCTATCTAAGTATATCAGACGAAGATTGACCACATCAATAGACTATATTAATAAATCCCCGACCCCGAGCTCACTGGTTGCCGCAATTTTTTCTATTGGACGATGTACAATCGGATACCTGATGCATCGTGTCTCTTATTCCTTCGGAATTCGATTAAACGGTAAATTGAACGGTCTCTAAAGAATACCAGCATCCCCACTCAGGTACGGTTCGTGATCTCGATTTTTGGAGTTTGTTCCCTCGAACGTCTGAACGTTGATGGCATCGTCGTTCCTTCGGCCCGGATGTTCACCACGTTGCAGCAGCGTTTATCCTTCTATCCTATCCATGACACAGGAGATAGAAAACGCGCATGAAACGGGGGTCATGCGGCCCTCCGCTCTTGAAGATCAGCTCGGGGACCTGAAACGCCTTTTAGAGGGCTCGGAACCTGCGCTGGGTGCCGAACAGATAGACCGATGTGCCGAGCTTGCGGAGTCCGTTGCAACGTTGCGACAGGACGTCCGAGATTTTACGGCCATAAAGAGTGACCTTCAAGGAAGAGGGCAAAATACTGCGATGTCAGGTATGTGTTACGAGTTTGGCATGCCAAGATAGAATTTCACGCCCACCATTGCACACACACTGCATAGATTCATCAGAAGCATCAATTAATATATACTCAAACGTAGAACAAAAGGATCTCATAAAGATCTTGAAAGAATCGCACGAAGATCGTATTCGACAAATCACGACTTTCCAACAAGGTGATGTGGGTGCCCAATGACAGGGACCCATTAACTGATAAGCGCCGTAGATATGAAGGCGTCTGCAGAACGTTCCCACGCTGAAATGCTGGAAGCGCTATCACGAGGGAACTAATGACAGTGTGTGCGCACTCACCCGCTCGTTGCGCGTACTGCGGAATTCGGGTTAACCCATGCGGGGAAGCGCAGTCCTGGAGGTACGTTGCATGTGGTGGTTTCCAAAACCATGTACTTGGATATGCAAGGCATGTATATATAACTGTGCGCGTTACGTCTACAAAAACGTGTCATTTTGCGTTATGCATCTAACCCTGCATGATGATGTTCCCCGAGCCATCCTATCCATTAATCGATGGGCAGGCGGTTGGATTTAGTGATAAGTCATCATAAAATGATAGTGATTTTGAGATGCCTTCTGGGCCCCAGAATGTAAGCCCAGTAACCCCTGTGCGGTCCGCTATGAAATTGCCGAAATTTCAATCACGTGACGCGCAGAGTAACGCGTCCAACTTGCGCGTTCAGAAGACATGCAGTCAGCAAGGCCGTTACCCAGACCACCATTACTTACGCCCTCGCCAACTCCTCCCGTATCTAGGGTGAATGTTTCAAACCGAAGAGATGATCCTCCCCCATCCAAAAGACAACGTTTCTTGTCGCCTTCTCCACCTCAATCTAGTCGGAAGCCAATCCCCACGTCTTTACCGTCCACTGCGAAAATCCCCCAGAATAACGACCTTCTAAAGGAGAGGCACGCCAATATGATGAGGCTTTTCAATGCTTGGTCGTCGCTCGCAGAACGCTACGCAAAACCCATCGACGAGGACGATATAGTAGACATTGTGACAGGACAAGTGGTCCAAGACAGAGGTGTAATCAGCAGCTGGGATAAATCGAAGCAAGGTTTTTTCACAAATTTCCGGACAAACAAAAAAAAGACACCAAAGTCTGTCGAAAAGGTCAAAGATGGTAAGGTGGAAGAGTGGCAGGGAAAGGGGAAAGGGGATTTGGATGAACTTGACTCGTTTGCTATTGAAGACACAAGCGACGATGCGCAGCACGAATTCGATCCAAGCATCGAGGTCGCTAAAGAATTCCTGCGACCACCAATAGACGACTGTTTAGCTCCGGCGGTAACCGATGACTTGGAAGAATTTATGGAAGCGGAAAAGAGGAGGAAGGAACTTTATGGCGATGATGTTCACTCATCCGGCGACGATTCAGAACTTCATTACACTCAGTTACGGCGATTTCGGGCCTCACGGAAGAAAGGCAAAGAACGGTTAAAGGAACCTACTTGTGCCCCCACAACTTCTTCTGCATTATTATCACCAGCACCGTCCAATTGCGACGAGGATCTTGAAATATACGAGGCTCAGATACGCCAGTTCCGCGCCGCCCGGTTAACTGCCGAAGCAAGTTCGAGTATTTCAGGGAGTGACGACGAGCGGTGCAGCTTACCCTGCAGTAGTTCCCGAAAGGTTGTGCCATTTTTGTCGCAGCCTGCATCACCGGAAAAGCAAGTTCACTCAAGGCGACGACACCAGCTCCGTGTTCGCATTTCATGCAATACGGAAAGACCTGGTGTCGTTGATAGCGAGGACGAACCCGTGTCTCGCTTGGAACGCAGGAGCACTTCAAGATCACCCATTCCTCCTGCTATTCGTGAGCCGTCGCAATCTCCACGGTCAAATCCCAGGAAAACGACGAATAGTGCTCAGAATAGTTCTCCGAGACATAGACGCAGTCCTTCATCTATATCTTTACCCCCTTCATCTTCTCCTTTGCCCTCTGACGACGAAGAAGTCGAGATTTGCGAGGCTCCGCCACCTATGTTCAGAACACCACGGTTGAGGAGAAGGGTCGTTATCGAGAGCGACGAAGAAAACGTCCTGACAAAAAAACGCTGCACTGTCCAGCCACGTTCAGCTACTGTAACGCCTTTACGGTTGCCCAACGACATTTCATCTGATGACGAAATAGAAATTATTGGGTTTAACGCGCATCGGCCCAAGTTGAAAGGAAAAAGACTGAAGGTTGTGCCGAGCGAAGACGAAGATTTTCCAGATGAAAGGCGGAGCAGTCGCCCCCCGACTGTACCGCCCTCGTCGTCGCCCGTCTCATCCGATCTGGATGGGTATCGTTCAGATAGTCCATCCTTCTTCCCTCCAACGTCTTCTTCTCCTGTTCTTCTCCCTCAAGAGGATGAATCTGACGATGAACTAGTAGGGTGGGATTTGGCACATTAAAACATTTTCTGCCTTTGTTTTGGATATGACCTATTTTAGTAGGGTCGGCGCCATGGACAGCCTGGGTTGCTTCCATTGCCGCAAATATGACCGTTTGCAATATCGCTGATGGCTATCTGCCTACGCATGCTAAATTTATGTTGTATCATTTAGTGGCCAGTTTCTGTGACCAGAAACGTGCCTGTTGTACCAACAGAGAGTCTTATAATGATAATTTTTATAATTTTTGGTATAGGAGTGGATAATTACATAATATCTCTATTTGAAGAATCGAAATCGCGCTAGCCAAGGATAATGCCAAAGCATGTCCGCGAATCTCACAATGCGAAGGCAAGGCAGTCAACCGCAGGGTCAAGAAAGAAGGGGAAGGTGAAACAGAAACGAGACGACGTCAATCAAGCGCAGGCGGAATCATCACCCGATCCAAACGCCGAGATACTCATCCTCAAGTCAAAAGAGCAGAAGGATTTGGAAAGGAAAGAAAGGCTTCGCGCCGAGGTATGTGGTTGGACTATTCTGTGTTATGTTTCTCTCATAGCCTCGTCAATCAAGCTTATTACTCAGTCGGACGCGAAGTGGACTAGCAAAAAGAAAAAAAGACTTGAGAAGTACATCGTAAGTATCTCTACGCAAACAGAGTTTGTTCTACTTTTAAACACAGTGATAGGAAAAAAAACTGAAGAAGGAGGAACGAGTCGTGATTATTGAAAAGCTAGCGTAAGTCTCCGCATGAGTATATCCCGCCATCTTGACGTTTCTTAGCCAGACTCAGGCTGAAATACCTTCGTCCTTACAACTCTTTTCGTCTGCTACGCTTTGGACGGGTCATGCCGTAACTCATCAAGAACTATTGGATCGACAAGAGGATAAAGAAGTTAGACGCGTTCTGGCTGGCCGAGGTGGAAAACGGAAAAGAAATGGCCTACCACTCGACTATGATGGGGTCAGCGAGGATAATGATATAGCTGACGACCAGCCTGATGCAAAAGGCACGAGCGCACCAAAGGAACCTGACGACGTTGTAGAATCGGCTCATGCCTCTGCGTCCGTCACCGTTCCCTTGCCTGTCGTGGAGGTGGGAAGTGCGTTAAAGCGAAACTCTGACGGAACCGTTGTAGCACCAATAGCAAGACAGAGGAGTGCAAAGAAGGTTTGTGTTAAGGGAACTAGCAGTCGGCAGGCAACTCATGGTACGTCAGGTGAACTTTAAGGGTTGGCAGGACCGAAGTTCGCGAGTTGCACCTCAGCCCGAGTTGGAATCAGACACATCGTTTGACAGTTCTGATTCTGCCTATGATTCTTCTGAATCTTCTGAGGATGAAGCACAAGCAACTGTAGATGATGGTGACGAGGAAGGAGAAAGGACTGAGTCGGACGCTGAGTCCGTCGACTCTCGAAACGACAGCAATTCCCAGAGCAATGCTATGAAGGAAGGGCCCGAACCATCACCACCAAAGCGAAAGGGATTAGGTTTCAAGGAATGGGCCAGGAAGCAGATAGAGGTCTCGAAGGGTTATGGAACGAGTGTTGAAGAGACACCTAAGCTACAGCCGGAACCCTCTCAACCACCCCCTGCAAAGAAGCGGAAAGTTACTGTCACAAAAGAAGAGTGGCGAGGTCCTCTAGGGGAAGATCTCAAGCTCCCAGAGACAACCTTTACAAAAACACTGCTTGGAAATTTGGGCAGCGGGAAAAATTCAAGTTCTCCACCGAAGGATAATGCAGGCACCTCTGTTTCATCACGCAACGTTAAAGTCATATCGGTCAGCCGCCCACTTGAAGTGGAGGAGGCCCGATTAATGCTTCCAATCGTCGCCGAGGAGCAACCCATCATGGAGGCCATATTACTAAACCCTGTGGTAATCATATGCGGTGAAACGGGAAGCGGAAAAACGACGCAGATACCTCAATTTTTATACGAGGCAGGTTTCGGGTCGCCCGGGAGTGGTCGGTTTTCTGGTATTTGCTGCTGACGATTTGACGCTCATACCTCCCTCAGACAACCCTGGTATGATTGGTATCACGCAGCCTCGCAGAGTAGCTGCAATGTCGATGGCGACACGGGTAGCTCACGAGTTGTCATTAACATCTTCACGAGTATCGTACCAAATCCGCTACGACGCAACGGTTTCCCCGTTGACATCAATCAAGTTCATGACTGACGGTGTTTTGCTTCGCGAACTGGCTACCGATTTTCTACTTAGCAAGTACTCAGTGATTATTATCGACGAAGCACATGAACGAAGCATGAACACCGATATTCTTATTGGCGTTTTGAGCAGGGTCGTCAAGCTGCGCGAGGAAATGTGGAAAAGTGGTAAAGATGGTGCCAAGGTTTGACCGATCGTTGAAGTTCCTGTAACGCTGGCTGACCTGACGACTTTAGCCGTTGCGCCTCGTCATTATGTCTGCAACTCTCCGCGTGGCCGACTTTGCTGAAAATAAGGCTTTATTTTCAGCTCCTCCCCCAGTAATCAACGTTTCTTCACGTCAGTATCCAGTGACGATCCACTTCAATCGCCGAACGACCTCCGATTACGTTACGGAAGCAATCAAGAAGGTAACAAAGATTCATACGCGACTTCCACCTGGCGGGATATTAGTATTTCTAACTGGCCAGAACGAGATCACGGGTGTATGCCGGAGGCTGGAAGCGAAATTCGGACGGAAGGAGATTGAAGAAAAGAAGAATAGAAGGAAGATGGTCTCTATTCGTGGATGGGGCAGGAACGTGACAACATCAGATGATAATGCCAACGCCTCAGCAGGATCGGCACAACTGGCTCCAGCACAAGGTTTGTTAGCGATGTATGTTTCTGGACCTTGACAACTGAGTGATTTTTACAGTTGATATTGAGGCCGAAGATATGGAGTTGGGCACCGCCAAGTCCGATGACTTAGCTTTCGATGTCGACGATGGCACTGGTGAAGAAGATCCAGAGGCATTGGACAGCGAAGAAGAACGAGATCTTGACGAAGAATTGGGTTTACATCCAGAAGAGGAAACGGAAGGCACGTTCACCTTTAGACGCTTGATCCACTGCTAAGAATGGGTATAAACAATAGTGCCGATGCACATCATCCCTTTATATTCTCTTCTGCCCGGCGAGAAACAAATGCGAGTCTTCCAGCCCCCACCTCCCGATTCTCGCCTTGTCGTCGTTGCCACCAACGTGGCAGAGACATCACTTACTATACCAGGTATACGGTACGTGGTCGATTGCGGCCGTGCAAAAGAAGTAAGTGATTCCAGTGACATAAATTTAATTTAAACAAATTCCTTATAGCGGCACTACGACGTTTCTACCGGAATCCAAGCATTTAGAGTGAACTGGGTGTCTAAAGCTTCCGCGGCCCAGCGCGCTGGCCGTGCAGGACGTGTTGGGCCAGGCCACTGTTACAGGCTTTATTCGTCAGCGTTGTTTGAAAATCACTTCGTCAAGTTCTCTGAGCCAGAAATTCTGCGCATGCCAGTTGAAGGTGTTGTGCTTCAAATGAAGGCCATGCATATAGACGCAGTCATAAACTTTCCCTTTCCTACCCCACCTGATCGAATGACCCTTCAAAAAGCGGAGAAGGTACTAACTCATCTTGGTGCTCTTAAGCCATCGATAACGACTGGTGCCCAAATCACCGAACTTGGACGCACAATGGCGCTGTTCCCGCTGTCGCCCAGATTTTCTAGAATGTTAGTCAGTGGCCAACAACACGGTTGCATTCCGTATGTCATAACAATTGTGTCGGCTTTGTCTGTCGGCGATCCTTTCTTGCATGAAGAAGCCCTGCTAAACGAGCGTGAAGAAGAAGATTCTGACCGGGATACGTCAGAGCCAAGTCTCGTTACAACTGAAGCAGCACGGGTAAAAGAGGCACGCCGGGTACGGCGAAAGGCTTTTTTCCAGTCGCAGAATGTAAGGCTTGGTCTTCAATTACGTTAGCTCTTTTGTTGAGGAGAATGGCAGCTTCATGCGTCACTAGGGAAAGGCACAAGCGATATTTTGAAGTTATTATCAATTGCCGGTGCGTACCAGTATGCCGGTGGCGGTTACAAGTTCTGCGAAGAACACTTTGTCCGACCGAAAGTAAGCTATTAGTTCCATTTCGACTGGTGAAATGACAATCATCCCCTAGGCCATGGAAGAAATCCACAAACTTCGTGCTCAAATTAGCAACATCGTCCAGCTCAATTTTCCAGGTGTTGACGCTGGTCTCGTACCCAAGATAAAGCCACCCAGCGATCTTCAGGTCAAAACCAAATAATTCGCCATGTTTTTTGTTTAACGTCGCTCCGCAGATCAAAGTTTTGCGACAGCTTCTGGCGGCTGCTTTCATAGACCAAGTAGCAGTGCGGAAAGACAAAGTGGACAAAGCAACATCCTCGGGGACACAATGGACTAACTGCAAAGGAGTCCCCTACAGGGCTATGGGCATTGCAGAAGATGTGTTTATCCATCCGTCTTCTGCTCTGACCGGTAACTCTCCTCCTGAATATGTAGTTTATCATGAAGTCATCCGAACGACGCGAGTATGGCTGAAAGGTAGGTTTATAATGTTCGCCTCAGATCGGGGTGCTCAGTTAAATTTTAGGTCTCACGGTCGTGAACCCTTCCTGGCTATCTTCTTTGGGAGGATCTGCTTTATGCAACTTGTCAAAGCCAGTCAAGAACGAAAAAGGAATCATGATGTGCATTCCTCGATTTGGTCCAGAGGCTTGGGAACTACCTCCCATAAAGGCAGATATACAATAACCAAAAGATGATATATCTACTACAGTCTAGCTACCTGTAATTGCGAGTAATGTACAATTGCTAGACATATATTAATAGTGAAGAGATTATGATAGTCCATAAATATAAAGGCCGAAACGCATGACAGTTAGCAATGAAGTCATCTCTAAATATTATCGTCAGCTGCAGGGCTACCAAGGATTAATATTTGGCTACCTTCTTCTTAGGTATGAACATGGTTTGTGGTTGCTTAGGCCTCTTAGGTGGGGGTGGTCTAGATTGGACAGTTGGCGCCCGCCCCTCGGCAGTGCGGCTAGCTTTCGCAGGAGGCGCAGCGCTAATCTCGTCCTCTGCTAGTCTTTTACGGCTGCTTGGCTCTGCGTTTCCGTCAGACTCTCCTCGTTTGGGTGAGCCCCGGTTTTGATCGACGTTACCCTTGAGACTTTGGGGAGTATAAAGATCGGTGGGAACTGGGTTGGGAGTAGGAGCAAGTCGGGTCATTTTCCGCGGAGAGATAGGTATCGGTCGAATTGAGGGCGGTGCTGAAACCGGCGCCGCGAAGTAAGCCGTGTCAGCCTGAACATAGATTTTCAACGTCCGCGTTGGATTTTCCATATGAACAAGCTTACATTAATGAGACATAATCTAGATCTTGCATCAGTAATTATCTCTGCCCAGGTCGTATTACTCCTTTCAAGAGTGGGTGCATTTCCAAGAATAAATAGGGATGACTTTGCACGCGTCAGAGCAACGTTCATGCGACGCATGTCTTTGTAATATTGAATGAGAACTTGTGCCTGTCGTCGTAACCAGTTACACACCTGCTAAGAATCCAACGGTATCTTGACCTAGTCCACCACGGACGCACGACAAAATGATAACATCCTTCTCTTGTCCTTGAAATCCATCGACTGTATTGAAGTCTACTTTGCCTTCGAGTTTTTCTCCCAGAAATCGCTCAAATTGGCGACGGAGCTCTACGACCTGTGCTCTATACATACTCACGACACCCACGCGGAAGTCCAGATTAACAGAGGAAAATTCTCGGCGCAGACGAGCGTACAAAGACGCCGCAACCTGGCACTCGGCTTTATTGACTAGAGATCTACCACTCTGTTCTTCGGTTCCACTGACGTTGAAGAATTTATATGTCCCAAACTTTAAATGTGAATGCCAGGGCTGCACGGTTTTTTTAGCCATATCAGGCCCGTCTTGTAACCTCCCTTGGTAGAATACTCGGCTAGGCAGGCGACTGATATCGGGATGCATGCGGTATTGGATGCTACGCAGAGGACATCAAGGGAGTCCACAGGATTCGACGAATGACTTACTTTAGTAGCTGCATCGCCTCCGGTCGCTGTTTCTGCAACCGAACGAACAGTGACTGATTGTAGAGGTAACGGGTAGCCTTTCGATTCCCATATTTTAGAGTTATGTACTAGATATCATCAATGGGAAAGCTTACCTCCTGCGATATGACCGTTGGTGGCAATTGCTGGGGATCCCCGACTAGGATACATCGGTTACACTTGTATTTGAGAGGAATCAGAGAGCTCAATTCTATTGCTTGCGCCGCCTCGTCGATGACGATTGTCTCGAATTCAAACTGGTCCAGGGTATCGTGGCCAGCACCAGACAGAGTAGAACATATCACATCAGCCTCCTGCAAGACCTGTCGGCGAGTCCTACGACGAATAGCATCCAGCGTACGAGATTCAGACTTTTGTGCGTCCTTTAGCTGATCCAGTTGTTGCGTCAGTGCGATTCTTTGAGAATTTAGTTTCTTAAGCTCATCCTCCAAGGCTTTGTAACGAATGACGTTGTCCTGGAGGTTAGTTAACACTGCGAGCTTCTGCTTTCGCATGTCCTTCACTGATTCCAGGTTTTTACGCAAGGTAGCAACTTCGCCTTCAAGATCTTTCCCCTTCGTAGCAGAGGTATTGCCATTCAATTTCTGTTCCACTAGAGCGTCGAGAGATACATCTTTAACGCTTAGATTGATGGATTTGTCGGTACCAATCCTGACGACTTTGGCATTATCTGGTTTAATTCTTGAGCCACGGTAACCTTCTTTAATACGATAGGCGATCTCGTCTATTGCAGCATTACTTGGTGCGCATATGAGTATCTTGGCAGCAGTGCCCTTGTCGGCTGGCGTAGATGACTTCCCCACATGAACAGTAGTAGCTGGTCGCCCTCGCTTCGACAAAAACACTGCAACAAGTCCACAAATTGTCGAAGTCTTTCCTGTTCCCGGGGGCCTACTCAGACAGTCAAATTATGAAATTTGCTCCAAATCACCGCGACTTTACCCTTGAATCAACGAAAAACCGGACATATCGAGAGAACTTAAGATCGCGTTTGCTTGGGGTTCGTTAATGCCATATTTCGCCATGGCAATTTCGGCGTCCCTAGGGTCAACCTGCGGTGGCATTGGTAGCTGAGGCCGCAAAATCATATCCACATAATCGTAATATGGAAGCGACACAAGTGCCGCATATTCGCGATGGATAGTGCTTAAGCTAAGAAGCGATTTTAGAATTGCGATACTCGAGTCAAATGCATAATGCTTGCCTGAAAATCTTCGAAAGGAGCCAGACAGTTGCCACCTGAGGGCCCGGATCTCCATCTGTCTTTAGGACACAGCGCAAAGTTGCCTGCGCTCCCTGAAAACCCTTTTTGTAACTTTGTGTCTTCGCCATCATGCATTTTTGGTTGCTCGGGTTACGCAACAAAACAATGTCTGTTTCGGCCAAATACCATTCCCTTTTCAAGTCTCCAACGAATGCAACTTCGATATCTAACCAATCGTCGACGAAGCTTCGACCACCAATCTTCACATTGTACAGTTCTTGCTGCTCGTCTTTCGCCTGGCAGATCTGAGCCCAGCATTCAATCAGCAAGAGGGGCCCAAAAACTCGTTGGTAGTCATTGTAGTCCTTGAATGTATCGGGAACATAGGACACATCAAGCTTCTCTCCAGGTGGCATAGGTCCACCATGGTTGTAATCCCAAGATAAGAGAGCTCTGTGAAGACCACCTATATTAGGCTTCATGCGCAGCGCAACACGACGGGCTTCCTCTTGTCGATCTCGTCTCTCGCGCCGCTCCCTCAAGGGATCCTTGACTCCCGCAATTTCGATGGTTTTGATTTGACGTCTATCTGCTATCTTTTTAATCTTGGGAGATTTTTGGAACTTGGCTAAAGCAGCCAATCCTCCACGATGCTCCTCGTCGCTGTCCGAGTCATCAGACTCGGAAGAGCTAGCCGGCCCCGAGCTAGGTCTACTCTCGTCCTTGATTTTGAGTGCTTTGAGGTTCGAACTAATCCCCACCCCTGGGGTTGGGCCAGGTTTCTTCCATGCTGGAATGCTTGAAGCAGCATCGAGTCTGCGTTGATCGTCCTCTGTGAAGTACGACGATAACCGATTTGGTAAACGTGGTTGTGGTTTCACGTCGTGAGCTTTGGTCAGCGAAGGTTTTCGTTCCGGGCGGGGCTCTTCCAACTTGACATCCTTTTTTAACGAAGGCCCAAGTGAGGCGCCAACAATCTCTACGTCATCTTCGTCAAAAGAGGCTATGGCGTTGGCCAATGCAGACAGTCTCGACGAATCGAGGCGAGTAGTAGTTTTCGACTTATCCTTTTTCGCGCTTTCGAGATGCTTGGTGAGTTTAGCTAGACCTTCGGGGGATGGAGGGATGCCAGTATCCCGGAATACATCGAGCAGCGATTGAATCAGTGAGAATGACTGGTGCAAAAGTTCTTCATCGGTCAAGCGTAACCAACGGGCGAGCTCCGGTAAGACCTCTTGAAGGGAATTGACCATCTTTTTTCCGACTGGAGATAGCTTGTTGGGTTTAATGGTTCCTGATAACCGAGATTTCGCCGCCTTGGCAATTACTCTCCATTGCGCAAGCATGTCTCTGCCGAATATTAGCGCATCCCTCATCCAAAGGATCATTTCTTCGTTTTCAAAGAATATGGACCAGGAAGGACAACGCTTGAATATGACCGAAATAGATTTAGTCATTAAAGACCACAGTTGAGGCAATTGAGCTGCAGGGCCATGCTCATCATTCGGACGGAGAAAGGAGGTATCTCTGAGAAGACCAGCAGCAGAGGCGCAGAGTGCTTCGATAATGTCCGTAAAACACCTCACAAGCGAACCCGACAAGCTACAGGCTTCGGGGACAACAGGCGCGAACTGGACGAAGGCCGTAAGGAAGTCGATTATACCTTCAAAAGATCCATCCGGTAGATTCTCAAGCAGTACCCGAAAGCACTCCTGACGACCGTCAATGTCGAATGCGAGCGATATCAACGACTTGGCAGCAGCCTGTATTTGCGTCACGGGTGATAGCAAGAGTAACATAACATCCTTTGCTGCCCCACGTTGCTGCAGAGCATTGATTCCGGAAGTAGAAACATTGTAGTCCCCAAATTGCGTCATTGCAGGCAGGAATCCGTCGCTGAAGGTACCAATGGCACTGTTAATGCCGTCGAACGCCGCTTTGGGTGTCATACATCCTTCTTCCACATCCGCAATGCTGAAGGTTGGGGCGTATGGCTTCGTGGATAATTTATCGATGTGTGCGGCACGGGCGAGAATCGATATTACTGTAACAAGCCCTTCTATATCATTTGCTTGCATGACCTGGTATATTTTGTTCCACATTTGCGTTCTAATTGAAAATTCGTGTATCTTGGTCTTGACAGGACGTTTGTTCGTGACCTCTGCCAATGTAGCGCACAACGCTGTCATGACAGATGAGACACGCTCGATATCCCTGGTGAGTGTATTTGAGACCAGACTCCGTGCAGATGCGCGAGCGTTTTTCCATTGTTCGTCATTGTATGTGCGGGATAACGCCACGGACACGATAATCTCCGTGTGTATGTCAAGGACATGCAAAGCAGCATCGACCGTGGAAGCATTTTCATCCTGACGTTTTCGCAAGACGCCACTGAGTAGCTGAATATAGGGGGAAGATTAGATTGTATACGCGTAAATAAATAATGGAAAACGCACAAGCATGGCGGTATTCATCGTAGATGGCCTTGAGACACTGAATCTTTCGTGCTGCATCTCTTCACAAAGAAAATCTATTATCTTCGCAAGCACCTCTGCAAATACGCGGGGTTTACGGATAGTATGCAAGTATTCCGCAAACCAAGCCAGATAACGCGACCGTTCTGCCCCAGCATCTACCGTCTCCAGGAGGGTTGCAAAAGCAGGATTGTCTTTCACGGCGTCAAAGACAACCTGAGGATATTCATCGTTCTCATCGCTCCAGAATTCCACGCCCAACCGCTTGAGGAGCAGTAGCAAGCACCCCAGAACATCGGGAAATTCTAGGTAAAGACAAGTCAGAGCGCGCCTGCGATAAACAAAAACAACACACCTGCGCCACTATCATGCAAGTGACCGACGACGACATGCCGAATGTCAATAGAGTTTTGTTTGTTTTTCAACAGATCTGGATCCACGTGGCGTAGAAATATTTGAAGGGCTTGCCACATATCGCGTTTATCGGTAGAAAAGGCGAAAGTTGGGAACCGGGACTGCAAATTCGAGAGCATATCAAAAGAAAGCAGGTCGATTATCGATGTCAAAACGTCCTTGTACATCCCCACGAATTGTTCTTTTGGAATAGGTACGACAGTTGTCTTGGATGCCAGACTTTGACTGAACTGCCGGATTGCTGGGTCCTTGTGAAATAATAATAGTAATACTCCAGGCGGGACGAGCTCCTTTGGCCAGCTATCGAGGCGATACAGCCCACCCTGTAAGGCCGTTTGAATAGCCGGATCAGAAAAGATGGTCGAATTGAACAGTATTCGATACACCGTCGACGGCTGGACAACGCGCGTCTGTAATCCACTCGGTCCTACGTTGGAAATATCCCCTCGAACGGTAGCAAGTTCCCATGCCTCAAAGCTTTTATAGAAACTTTGTAAAGTATCATCTGGGAACGCAGCAAAGTACCTGCGCGAAGATCACGCAATGGAGTCATGGCGGGCCTGCAATGGCACTTACGTGTGTCGAGACTCTACTTTAATACGCTCCAAAGATCGTATGCAATTACAGCATCCACGCAGACAAGTGTTCAACCTATTCTTCCATTGTTCGACTTGCGGGCTGTCGTATGCAAACAAACGGAGGAGGAAAGATGCAGCGGCAATCACGGTGGTATCCGCAATATCGCAAAACCAATGTAAGTTTTGATCCACGGAGCTTGGGGGGACACCCATCAGATAGGCGTAGATCGTTCCAAGAACCTGGTCCGAGGCACCAGCATTGTCGACCGGTGTGTCGTGAAGGGACTTGAGGAGTTTCTGCACATTGCTTGGCGGTGGCCTAGCCATGTATCGTCCAGCAGTCTTCTAGTTGGTGTTCACTCGCACCGCAAGGGGCGAGGAACCAACCGTTATTGCGACGAAGTGCAAAGTCAATGGAGGTTGAAAGTCCTCTTTGATGTTAGGAGTTAGACGCGACTGGCACGTGAGTCACACTCCGAGTTGGTACAAGTCATTTCTATCCTTTTGCCGCACTAGCACCCTGCTGAGCGTGGCATATGATATATGACTCGTGAAACGTCAAGAAATGACATGACGCCTACTAGACGTGTAATTCCAACTGTAAATATCACTGTATATCATATCGGTCCTAGCTCAGCTTTTCCCACACTAATTTATCTCGATTCTCTATCACTTCCGACATGGATCCACAAGATTTTGAGAATATCAATGGAATGCTAGATCGTGAAACTCAACTACGTGAGGTGACTGATTTGTTCAATCTTATGGGAGGAGCATATCTCGTTGAGCCTGTGCATTAGAAAATCAAAGAGCAAGTGCTTGAGCTGGACAAGAAGACTCGGACCACGATCGGACTGTTGAACAAAATCCACTCAACGCCTCACGAATCCAGTCTGTACAAGTACATGAGTTATGCGGTAGTCTGATCTCCCGGATAGTTCCAACGCTGACAGCAGCCGTTACGCCAGTCTTGGTCAGTTGTAAAGACATCATGGCTGCGTTGGCGGGTCTGGTTCCACCAAACGAGTTCTGGCGCTGGAAAGACATGTGGAGCAATTCCATGAGATCCGTGGTATTCTCCGCTGCCCTCGTCGAGTATCTTACGAACGGGAAGCTAATTACCATCGAGCGAGTGGCCGAAACCCTCGGGAGTGAGTTGACGTTCATCACACAGGTTCTTCCTGAGAATTGGAACTTTATTCAGTAAAAGAAGATTGGAAAGATCGCCTTGCGCTTCCTGTTGAAGATTACTTGCAAGGGGTAATAAGCTTGGTCAACGAATTGGTATATTATTACGTTTACCGCCAAGTAGAATGCAAAAGGTTGATACCACTCTAGTCCCGCCTAGCAGTTAATGCAGTCACCATGGGGAATTTCGACGAACCGATCAAGATATCGATATTTGTCAAGGACATATTCGCTGGTTTCTCAGTGGTAGCCGTCATTTGTTTAGTCAAAAACTTTAGCAACTGAATTGCGTTTCAGCTAAACTTGAAAAACGACGTTTTAAGACGACGGTTTGACAGCCTAAAATACGACCTAAAGAAAATCGAGGAAGGTTTGCCTCACTCTTATATACTGTTAAACCCGGACCCCACACGACGTCTACAGTCGTATATGATGTATCCCTCCGCAAACTATCGACAACACCCGTACTTGCTGGAGCATCGTAGAGATACTAGTTGCCTTGTTTCTATTATTGGACTTGTGTTGACTATTATGGATTTGTGTGTGGCAGCGGAGTCTGAATGTAACGTGCATTGTATTGCATGCCTCACCTACGTCAATCCCATCAAGTCGGAGGATTGCCCTAGATTTTTCATGACAGAAAGAGGGCCTGATATCAGTAGGGCCTCTGACGTTGTCAATGGATAGAAGGCGAGGTAACCCGATACGTCCTCCAACCTCTGAAGGTACGTAAACCTGTGTGTAACGCCAGGTAACGACTTCCATTTTAAAACACTTATTGTGATGCCGACAGAATTGGATTGCTGGTCGCGCATAGCGGAGTCGCTACGGGCGCTAGCCAGTAGATATGGCCAACCAGCTGCTCTACAGACAATACAACGGGTCAACAGATTGATTAATGCTTGGCCCATAGATGATATACTACCTGCTGAAGGGGTTAAAGGCGTAAAAGAAATCCATCGAATGTTAGAGCCAGGGATCAAAGAAATCAAGATTTCTGCTGACGAAGAAATCGAGTAAGTTGCGCCCATCACTTTTGTATTTTTTCCCGCGGATCTTGTTAATAAAAACTCAGAGCGATTGATAATGCCGTCGAGCAAGTAGAGATTCTCCTGGCTCTTCGAAAAGCATCGGAAGAAACATCTCTAGGTAAAGTAAACAAGCTTTGAATCCTTTCGATGCTCACGATGAGCAGAGAAACGAAAACGTCCACGGGCGCCGTCACCGTCCGCGACGTCCGTGTTGACCGCAAACCAGACCGGTAATAACCGCGGTGTTTCAATAACACTGCCGGCCCGACCATCACCCACGGGCTCCGTTTCGCGCGAAAATAAGTCTCGCAAGGATGCACTTGCGAAACAGCTGCCTTTGCAGCAAGGAAGGAAAGTGGCATTTCACCCAAGAGGTGCCAAATCGGCCAATGGTGCTGCGGACACGGACGAAAACACGTGGATTCTAGCACTTGTCACTAGATGGATTGAGAAGCAGCGGTGAGTCACTCAGAGGCGTAGACTTGTTATTATCATTAAAGTACATTAGGTATGAAGTACAAGATGCAGAACCGCAAGAAGACGGTCAACCAGGACTGTAAGTGCAACTTGAGTGTTTGACCACAGACTTTTAATCTTGCATAGGGTGTATACTACCACATTAAAGGCCATCATACCACTCCCTGATCCTACTGCACCTCCTGGTAGTCCGGCACATGTCAGTTCTTACCAGGAGTTTCCAGCGGGTTCTATAGTTATGGCACTGTACCCTGATACAAGTTGTTTCTATCGTGCCGAAGTTATCGCGACGCCAAAAGATTTCCAACCACCAGGAAGGGTTAGTCGGATGCTGTACGAATGTCTTTCTTTTGTTAACGTTCAATATACAGGGACCACCCTCATCAAAACAGTCAATGTACAAGTTGAAGTTTGAAGACGATGATAATCAGGAACATTCTGTCGCAGCTCAGTGGGTGGTAGAATGGCCTGGAAACGTCAAGTAAAGCGCAGAACATTATCTATTCTATTACAACATGGTAGATTTAATATTGTGTACATCGGACCAACACTACTACTCCGACGGAGGCTGAATGTGATCTTCGCTTAGTCATCTTGTGCCGTAAGAGCGCGTCATTTCTTGGTGCAGTGCCGAAAATGCTAGCATTTTCCAGTTTGGCTAGCTGTTGGAAGTATATAAAACCTTGTGTCACTGTGTAAGACAAGACAAGATGTCTATCTCGCGCTTACTTAACGAAGTTCGGCCTCTATTCCAACTCCTGGAAGAACCCCTGACGCGTTCGCCAGCCTTTTATGCGCGCCCGCAGCGTATGTTGCTCGGGGATCCGTTCAGGAGCCCATTTGGCGGGCTCGGAACTCTCGGGGGTCGGCCGGCGGTTGATGTGATCGAGGAAGGCGACAAGTATGTTGTCGCTGCAGACCTACCTGGAGTCAAGAAAGAGGATGTGGAGGTTAGAGTTGCAGAGGATGGTAGGAGTATCACGATTGAGGGCAAAATGGTGGAGGTACCGTCGGAGGATCAGGGTGAGTGGAAGAATGTCTCACGGAAGCAACACGTTTGATAACACTGGCTACACAGGTGAAACGGGGACTAGTGGGGCAGTGAGCCGGGGAGAGACGACAAGCGAGATTGCGCGAGGAGCGGTTTTACAGCGTTAACGCACAGTTTGAGCGGACGGTGTGGCTCCCGCGGCCGATTAACGCAGAGACCGTGACGGCAAAGCTACAGGACGGTGTGCTGCGAGTAACGGCGAACAAGGCAGAGGACAAGGCGAGTAAAGTTGTTGCAGTTGAGTAGTATCGTGTCTAGTAGTAAGTAATGTAGCATGTGTCTAGTAAGTCGTACATAGCCTACACATGTAGCTAGCCCGCCCCTCTACCCCCATGCCTCCGCTCCTCTCTGCCACGCCAGTCCCTTCAGACCACCTCCAAGATGACCTCGCTCACAACTCACCCGACGTTCCTCATAGTACCTCCCCATCCCCCGATGCCTCCTCAGAAACAGAGGCAGAAATAGACCAGCTAGATTCAGATTCAGATTCTGACGAACTCGCATCCGCTTCCTCAACTGACAAGTCAGAAGCAGCCAGACC
>WION01000465.1:0-41541 GCA_015039365.1 Amanita rubescens
CCACTGAGCCCATACCCACCTGCTCCTCTCGAGTCTCGACTCCAAAGCGACACGAGTTCACCGCCCATACCTATTCCGTCACGCTTCACGCGTGATATTCCTAAACATTGCTATTCCCATCCCATCCATGCTATCCATAGATTCCTCTCGGTTAGCGTGATCTACATCTGGTGGCCCTCGTCTCTCGCGGTACCAGCAAGAGGAACCTTCGATCAATCAATCGAGTCATGTCCCACGGAGGGACCCCTGATGTCGTATTGATGAAGAAAAAGTCTTTGTCACGGCGCTGATTCTTATGTTTTTGTGACTGCTACTATAATACAACGCTAGACCTTTGGAATGAATTATTTGATCTATTTGGTCCGTAGTTGCATAGATATAGCTGAACGACGGCTGAACGACGGCTGTTATCCCCCAATAACTGCATAGCCTTTGGGGTTATGGTTAGGGCGTAGGGTCACACTATTGAACACGCCGACGCTCATCTGCTACTAAAGAATGACTCGTTCCGAAGAAGGAAGAGTTAATAGAAATAAGAAAGCAAAATTAAGATGGAAAAGAAATAAGAAGACCAAAGAGGTGCAGAGGATTGATCTCGTCAAAAAGAATCGACAACGATCCGGTTCGCCTTTAAGCCTTTAACTGGATTACACCTGATTTTGATAAATAGATTGACCAAGGGGCCGTCGATCGAAAGAAGCTAGACACAGACGTTTCCTTCGCCGCCTCCGTTTCCGAAATGGAGTGAAAATTGCTGCAGAATATCAAACGTGTAAGTTTTCGGTTTATCATGATATTTTAAACTTGTTTGACACCGTTCTCAGTGTATCATCGTTGTTCTGCCGTACCTCTGGATTTCATAACCCGCAAGCCCAATAGTGTTGTTGAAAATACGATTCGAACAAAATATGGGAAAACGAAACACCATTCCATCTATCGGAAAGGCAACGTCCACGTTTCCTGCCCCTTGCACGCAAAAACAGTTCTATTCAAAAAACCTGGATTTAGCTTGGTTGCGCGTACAATGCTTTCGACACTCTCTTCTTTACGATTCGTCTTCCCCGATTTTTTGGTCAAACAATTTGGGAACATTATGTCCGATGCTCAGATGAAAGAGCTCCTCACCAAATGGCAAGCTTTTATTGATACAGGTGCGAGACCAAAGGGAAAGAACATAAAACACGTTCAAAGACACCTGCGTTCCATTTCGGCGTATGGAGACGTTATAAGAAGTCTCCCTTCATAATGCGCGATACCAAATCCAATAACTGCGATGTTCGAGCAGCATCAGATGCCTTTTTAACGCTGTTACGCAATCGCGTAGCGTCCAAAATCGCCACCTTCACGGAATACTATTCTCCCAAGGTCTGGAAAGTTCAATCAAAGTGCGTCCTCCTCTATATTCTTTCTAATTATGGAATTCATATTTTATTAAGTATCCCCGCATATCTTTCACTATTTGTGGATACATCATCTTGGTCTGCAATCGATTTTGAAGGCGCATTCACGACCGTTGCAGTTCTGGAAGGCAGTTCCGAAAAAATACACATTGATGCCAATGATCATGGTATAACGTGGATCCTGCCATTGGGAGAGTGGACTGGAGGTACATTTGTCATTCCTCAACTGGAGATGGAGATAGATGTGTATCCCGGTCAACTACTTGGCTTCAGTGCTAATATTCTCGCTCATTATTGCACACCAGTAACATCGGGTCGCAGGATAGTTATCACAATGTTTACGTGTAGGAACATCTTATTTGATTCCCTTATATTCTCTAAATTACGACGCTAACACTCAGATATATGCTAGAGTTCTCACATGTATATATATTATATCTTTTCGTACAGAAAATTTAGCTGAACAACATTCTGACCTCTATATGATGCTACAATCGACTCCAATCGATTGCATAGATGACTCGCAACTAACGCGTAACACCTTTCAACAGCATGAGTGAATGGAAAGCCTGGTGCGTGCTTATTGACGGCCAAGAATTGTCAAGTTCATGCACAGTTCATTGGACGAAGAGAAATGAACGACGACGTGACATTCGATCGATTATGCAGAGCAACCGCTCCATTAATAGTGCTAATCTTCACCTGCTTCACTCGCCCTCTGATTCTCTGAGTTTTCATCATCAATCATCATTTGGCCCAACTTCAACCTTATGCTGGCACGTTCCTCTTCGCCGTATCCAATTCTCCTTTTTACTACGCAATTCTTTCCCGCCATTTTCAAGTTCTGATGCAGTTTAGACGCAGCGTTCGATGCAAATGCTTCTGTAAACATATAATCGCTCTATCGGTTCCAGTTGATCATAATATATCTATTTACCTGAGAGAACGAATTGTCGAGCATCGTCATGCCTCGTAGGATAGAAACCATCTTGTAATCATTTCCGGGTAGTGATACCAACATAAACGTCATTTGCGCCTCAACGATATCACCCATTTGAAATCGAACTGGCGACATTTCCACATATCTACATCAAAAATATCAGCATTTTAATCAGCGAGGTGGTTTTTACCTACTCACTTCATTTCGCCCGTTTCAGAAATGATACGCTCATAATATTCGACTACATTGTTAATGTTATGAACATAGCCCGAGGTTTCAAGATTTGAGAGAATTCCGTATGGGTTGATATCAATCGAAAATGGTATTTGTTTCTCTGTCGGACCACAATCTTTAATTGAAGAAAAGTAACGGTTAGATGAATCAATGCTCGTGAACTCGCCATAAGCATCAATGCATCCACATGGTTTCAGCTTATCTCGTGGGACATGGCCACCAAATAGTGAATATATGTCGAGTATTCCTTTAACTGCCGCCTCGAACGTGGGTGTCCCAAGGCCCGTGAGTGATACACCTTGATGTAGGTACTTTGCCCTCTTGGCCGTTCTGTTCCGTGACATCGTTATTGGAGAGATCGTGTAGTAAATATCAAACTTACATTTCTTGGTTCCTAAAAGGAGGAAGATCATGCCGCCAGATAATACCTTGCACGCGTACAACAACTTCGACTAATTCGTCCATTGGAATATCTTGATCATTACGTGTTCCCTCTGCAAAAACAAGCTGCTTCACAGATTTCACGTGGACGACTCTATACGCCTTGGGCCAGTCAGAAGCCTAGTCAGAAAACAGCTTGATTCTTCAGTTGCGATGAAAACTTAATAACACAAAGGTACTCGCGGTGGTGCAACGTGATAACTGTACTCCCGATACTGCACTGGCGGTTCGATCTCCTGAGAGGCACTCAAGTCGATCTGCTATTAGGTTACGCTGCTTTAGATAACGGGCTTTGCGATCGACAGATGAAATGTGACATGTACCTGCGGCTTTCAGGTCGTAGTTGCCGTTCATGTAGATGATCGGTGACGCGTCAGTGAATGTCTCATATGCACCTCTGTTCGTACTTTTTCTATATAGGACCTCCTGCGGTCTTGAACTGGTGACCTTCCTTCCCAGGATTCAGGATCAACGGATCGCCGAATGGACTTTGATCCATGGGTAAATGCTACAGTCAAGCGACGCGATAGAGGATGCTGAAATAAGCATCAACCCGATGGGTGGTGCTTCCAATGGGACGCCGAATTCTCAGTATCCCGAACCTGAATGATTAACCATCAAGTGATGCGCAAATCTATTTCTGGCGTGTATGATTTCCGACATCGGGAGGAGCGGGCATTTAACCGCTAACGGAATGCTACTATATCGGGGTTCCGACGCTCAATGATTAACCATCGGATGATGCGCCTTTACTGCTGTTCTATTTCTGGCGTGTTGCCTTGCTTGTCGCCTGAACGATTTGGCTTCAGCACCTTCGTTTCCCTTATCATGTGAGGGCACTCTCAACTTTCGTTCCCCGTGCTACCCTGCACCCCTCAACCATTGTTTCAACTCTCGCCTTTGATCTCCGATATTCGTGTTTCGATGGCTCCAACAAAACGCAAACGAAGTAAGGTCAAACAAGTGAAGACTCCCCTTGTCATTCCGGAGACTGATATGTATGGCCCTTCTCTGTCCATTACATGTTGCTCACCATCTATAGCATCAGTGAACTATCTGACGTCGTTGAAGACAAATTGTATGTTCCTCTTTTTCAATGCAGATTTTATTTCGTTATTTACCTTCGTCTCCAGCGTTGTTAATGCAGGCGAAGACGACAGCGACGTTCCACTTGCGCGCGTTTCTAGCGTCAAAACTGACGTCACCAAACCTGTGCAAATGTATTTCGTTCTTTAGTCTTTCTCTTGTTCCTTTCTTATCTACATATATTGTAGTACTAACACCTCTACACATGATACCGATGAGACAGATGAAGATGCGGTCGTAAATGTCAAGAAACCAAGACGTTTCAATGTGCAAAGGTACTTTTTCTTTCATTTCATTGCTTGAGGTAGACATTTACTATTGCATTCAGTGATTCGGACAGTGCCAAACCTATTCAGACAGCGCGTCCTGCGAGAGGGAAGCCACGGATAAATTCTCATTCACTTACCACACAGATTAACTCTGATGCGTAAGTTGTCGCTTTCATTGTTTCTCTTCAACTCCTTCCGCTCACCTAGTTTCACATCTCAGCGTTCCTGTTGAAGGAGGTTCTGTGATGGATGTGAAAAAATCTGATATAAGCGATCAGACAGAAGGCCATTTGTACGTTCAATTTTACGTTTACCTTCTTCAGCCAAATGATATTTCTACTCAGGTCTTCTGATACCAATAGTGTCAACTCAAACGATAGCGGCGACGATTTGGATGCGATACAAACGAAAGTTTCGACAATCGACTCCGCAAAAGAAACAGAAACAGTATATTTGGACTCTTTTCCTGAAATTACGGACTCTGGTGTTGCACGAAACAAGCAGATTCAAAATAATCCCTTGATATTAGAAGATGAAGACATTGACCCTCTCTTACGTGACGAACATAAGACGCTCCCGACACTTAGGCGAGTTTCGAATCTGACGTCTGTGATACGAAGCTCATCAACATTAAAGGAATTCATCTGTTATTCAGTTTGTTCGTTATGGCCAACCACAACCTGAGCCAGGCTCAAACGTTGCCCTGGGATATGAGAAGGTCATTCAAAAAATGGTGACGGGGTCCGAGGGTAAACGGTACGTTTATTAAAAACTTGAGCTAATGACAGGATTAAGACGTATCGTTTTAGGCAATTAACTTCAGCTGTCAATTTTACCCACTCCTTGCCTTTCCTCAATCCTTCCCGCGCCTCGCCAAATCTAGTGGTCTTCGACGCAGGGAAAATATGCTTCAAGGGTGAAAACAGTAAACTAGGAAAGAACGCAGTGTTCATTACAACTGGACTAATCGTAGAATCCCAATTGAAAGACGCGACCGATAGTACTATTAATGCTGGTCACAAGGTGAGATTTTATTCGTTTCGTAAAAATCCAATTTGATGCTGCTATTTTCTAGATCAGGCAGGTCATATTACTGCCCTTTGCCGGAGAAGTACAACGGCTTTTTGCCTATATAGGAACCGTATTTGAAACGGATGAATATGTCTGCTTACTAGACTCAGGGAGTCTGATTCTTACTACTCGTAGAGAAGGAGCGGGTGCTGATTATAACAACTATGTAAATTCTCCATCCTGTGCGTTTTTTGTTTCTAAACCGTTTTGACATTCTAAATCTTTGGTAAACAAGCATCAAGCTCCCCTGCTCGTACGCGAGTACCTGCCGGACTTCTTACATCATCGCCTGTAAAAATAGGATCATCGCGGAATCAGAACAAAGGTAAATCCACACATTTTGCACCGTCGCTCGGTTTCAAAGATCGCGGTGCGTACAATTATCTGTCAATATGATGTGCACTGAAATATCTTCCTTTGAAGTACCTGTTTACGATGCCCGTCGAAGACCTACTTTCATGTTTGATAAGGATGGATTGAAGCATGTCAGTGACTTGCCGATCTATAAAATCGACAAGACGGAGATCCCCCCCTGCAAGTATATCGCAACGGTCGGATATACAGTTGGCAGTTGGAAAACAAGAGCGAGTGCTGACGATGAGACCATCAGAAGCTGTGCGAGCTTAAATATACAGTTCGTAATCATTCTCGGCAAAGTTGATGTGAAAGACCTCGCATGATAGCATTCATCTCATTGACATGTAGAATTTCTTATAACATAAATGACGATTCTTTCCTTTGTCGTTTTGAAAATAGGAGCACTTGCATGTTGACGAGCGATCAATGACGACAAACTACTTATGTAATTTGACAACAAAAGGAATCTTCTCATTGTCACGCTTCTCTGTCCTCCTCATGTTCTGGATGCGGTTTCAGTGAACGCGTCCGTTCAAACGTCGAGAAACTAGAGGGCCCCGAACAACACAAATCATTTGTGTATGATCGGTTCAGCCTGTTTGCTTTCCACTACATTTCTGTATAAGAAACACACCATTCCCCTGCGTCTTAACCCTAACCTTCTTTATTCCTGCATCACCTCCAGGAAAATGACCTGCGACCACCTCCTGACCTCCTGCGCTCATCAACGGGTTGATTCTCCGCTAATCTTCATCGATGACCTCCTTTCAACCAATGCGCCCTCCACCCACCATCGTTTCACCTCCCACCTCCAACGCACTCTAACGAACAACGACGAGGGCATATCCGATCAGCAAGAAGTCTTGGATGAAAAACATCGATCAAAGAAGAAGACGCATGCATCATCTTCGTGTCCAACTCCCCTCCACCATGACTCCAATCTGACACCACCACACCTGCAATCCCGCCCTGGCCCCTCAACAGGTTTCGTCCACCAGGTTTCTCTGCAGACCAACGCGGTTGATGCGGGAGTATGCCACCACAATGTTCACGCCCAGCCACAGCATCTACCGTCGTCCCTTCCTATCAACCTCTCATTCAAGCCCCTAGCTCAGTATCACGCTCACGCTCACCCGCCGGTAGCCCTCACGTTCAGTCCAGCAGGTCATCAACATCACACTTCTCCTCTCTGATATCCGCCGCAAGCGCGAACGCATCAATGCCACCAGTGCTTACTTAGTCTCGTCGTTCTTCGCCATCCTGCACATTTGGCCAGTTCCGTTATTCGACACCGACACCGTCTCCCACTCCCACTTTTGTCCAGCAGCACAGGTCTCTCAGGTTTGTCAACGCCATGTGTCTCTGAATCTAAAACTTTGATTTCTGACTTCTTGACACATCTAGCTCCCATTTATCACTAGTTTCAATCATCAAGTCCTCTTCTCTACACGCTAATCCAGCAAGACCTGGAAAGTCAGGATGAGGAAGATCAAGGTCAACGAAGAACCGTTGATGGGGGTTTTACTTCAGTCGTAAGTAAAATCATGGTTTCACTTGAGGGTTTAACGCTGTCGATTAACCATGAATATTAGATCTCATCACAAGGCGTTGTACAAATACTCGAAGGAGCTGAATCGAGGCAGAAGAAGAAGCGTCGTTTCCTCAAGGAAAACGATGTCATGTCTGACACAACGTATGTAATGTTTCAGATGGCACAACATAAAGCTCACAGAAGCTGCAGAGATCGTTCTACTCCACGTCAGCCCCTTACAGCCTTGAGTGCAAATAGTGTTCGAGGAACACTGTCATCACCCCACCCGCCACTTGGGCCCATCACGATGATCTTTTTTACTTCGATGACATGGCTGTTGATCATCCCAGTCGACATCAGCGCATCGTATTCCCAGATCACCTCCACGGTTGTCCAGTGAGGCACGTTCTCCTGGTCGTGCCCGTCAAAGCCCACCTGCACGTTCACTCAGTGAGGCACGTAGTTGCCGTTCCCATCCATCACCCCATCGCAGCCCGGGTAGTACACGTGAACGCTCGACGAGTAGCGAGGTGCATTCCCACGACAGTGCCCGCCAACTTGCCCGTCAACAAGCCCATCGCAGCCCAAGTGCACTTGCACGCTCGTCGAGCCAGGCGCCTTCTCACGGTCATCATCGTCATCAATCAGTCCATTGAAACCCAATACCGAGTGGGCCTGCACGCTCGTTCAGGCAGATGCATGGCCACAGCTCGCCATGCTGTTGATGCTCCTACTCATGGTCATGTCCATCAATCAGCCCCTCGCAGCTCGAGTGCTGCGTCTCGTACAAGGTCTTCTGATGAACGTGGACCATCACGTTCCGGCAAGCATAAGCTTCCCCAAGCCCTTTTCGTGACGGGAAGAAGACAGGCATGAATCCTAAAGCTGCCAACTATGAGTAAGGTGTCTCCTCAATGCTATGGATCCCTGTAGTACAATTCAATGGAGTGCATCATGTACATTACATTCTTCTATTTAATCCTTTATCTCCATCTGCGCCGTAAACGTGTCGGTTTTGGCGTACTTCGTTAGTCTTATACACCACAATATGTTGTGCCCGTCAAGATTAGACAAAGCCTGATTGTCTCCTTTAAGATTTATCTTCCAGCACCGACTGTCTCCGAGCCAACGTGTCCTCATTTTCAGTTCATCCGCCGCGCATTGAAAGTTTTCCGTGCGTATAGCGTGTACCGCATGCCATCCCCGTTTCTTGTATTTTTCAAGTGCTGTCAACGCCTTCTTGTTGATTGGTCCGCAAACCATTGTTTCATGCTGGATAAAGGTGCTGACGGGATATAAAGAGTATGCACGCGTGTGCGTAATAACATTCATAACACATGCTTCATATTTCTCAGTTTAAGAACAAGAACACAGTTAAGGACGCTGCTCACTAGAATGAAAATCCAATATTGCACGAAGTGGAGACGATTTCGTCGCCATCAATTGTACAACCTTTCCTGTACTTCGGTGTTTGAAGCTCTCCAACGCCTCTATTTGTTGAAAGCTGGGATACTCATAGATGTTTTCGAGAACATCTAACGCTTGATTTCCAATCTTTGGAACGAAGCGATAGCCGAATGCAATCAGCTGAGTTTTCCAGACCTCGAGATGCTTTGCTTCAAAATAGAGGTCCAAATCGGCATATTGATAATATGTCCTGTCAAAAAACTGCAATGCTGTGGAACCGCTAATAATCGCGTTCGTTCCTTTCATAGTTTTGACAAATTCTTGTACATCGTTCTCCACTGACAAGAATGGCATAAGGACTCTTGTCAGGTTGAAAACTGACCGGCTGTATTCCTCCTTCAGATCTCTCAGTCTCTTCGAGGTACACTCTAGGACCATGATGTCTTCCATCGGCAACAGATCAAATATTTTGAACCACAATTCAACGGTCAAAGACCTTCATTTCCTTGCGTCAAGGTAATAAGACAGCAAATGAAAAGTGTTACACACATATCGAATGCCAACATCAATAAGGGTTTTGTTAAGTGAACAATACGCGGAGAGATATGAGGACCAGTGGTAAACGGGTGACATCTGTAATCATCATTCACTTTACTTATGGTTGTTCGCATCCAATAGGATAATGTCGATCATCCGTCTTCCGAATGGTTTAGACATCTCCCACACAGCTATAATCTGGAGCCACCTCCAACTGGCGTCTCTGTGAGTGTTTTATCTCAATAAATGAATGATACATTCATTGATCATGTATATGATGTATGCGTTGTATCTCCATCTTCCACTAACTAACTACAACATCGACACGGCGGACTGCGATAAAGTCGTGCCATAAGTTAATCTTCACGTCAAAAATTTAGTCAGTAAGACTCTGGATGTATAGTAACGATCTCACGATAGTACAATACGTTCTGCCAATAAACGGTCTGTTGCGGTTATAGAAACAAGGCTTCGTTCATCTGTTTTGGTAGTCTTCAAAATGACCACGTTGCCAAACCATAAAGAATGACCACGCAATAAATTCGAGATGCAAGCGTTGACAACTTGACCAGTCTGAACATAGTCTTTCGGCTTATGATGACGAAAAAAAACGATAGAACATACCAAAGACAAGAAGAAAAAGATATATTGATATTTCAACGGCAGAGGAGATCCAAGTGGAAATTCGTTCACGATTTTCACTCGAGGTGTAGAGCCTTCGAAATACATATCCAACTTCATATTTTGCAAAGTAGGTTGTAACGATGGGTGAATTAGAGGAACATTGATTAGAATAGGTAGCTTCGACGAGTCAGGAAAAAGCAAGGCCTTGAAAGTGGTATCGGATTCCTACGCATAATAAGATTAATAACGTCGTTGGTGGAAGATATGGTACGTACAGAAGCAATCTCTCTACTTAGTTTAAGAATTTCTGACCGACGCATACGAGTGCAGAGATAGAACTTTAAGTTGACTGAGTGAAGGTGACCTAGGGAGCGAAACGGTAAAAGAGGACAGCGTCGAAGGACGTGGGTCCTCATCGTTGCCGGACAGACCATTGAGCTAAACTGTTATCCATACATGCGGCATGACGCAGTGAAATCGACGGATGCCCGTACTCACCTCCCACAACTGGATTATCCTGTATCCATCGTAACAATTTGTCTCGGATGTGCGTATTATGAGGACGGAGCACTCGGTATTGATTTAACATGGAGCGGATTTCCGTCAAAGTTCGATCACTGCCTAAAATTAACGCCACTGAACGTCGCGTTCCATATGTGAGTCTGGTAACTCACTTTGCGTTGACATCCTTCTGGTAATCTTTGTTTGCCCGGATTGCTTCAATGAGGACAGAGAACTAGTACGTCAGGCTGACAGGATTCTGTGACTGTCAGTCAATTTATATGATGTTCACGTTAAGAACTCAACATAGACGATAACTTTAAGCGGCCGAATCTGTTCATCTTGTGAAAGGTTGGGACCGCCGATATATTTAGGCGCAGGTCCGTACGGCGTAGACAATCATCGACATCAAAAGGAGTCAGGAGATCATTCCTGCAATCAAGACGACATCTCCTTGAATTGAGGGAAGAGGATTCCACGTCGGTGATTGGTTGCTTCGGCGATGATGACTTGAGAGTTGAAACGTTGACGTCTTGTACATCACGAGGGCCTAAATTTACATAAATGACGTCGGCTCTGGACCGTAGACGTCGCAACTATAATCTTCAAAAGGCTTCTCTCACATGTGAGATTGATGCGGTGAACAAGACCACATCTTATTGAACTGTGTGGTGAACGCTGCACATCTGTAATCGGCTGAGTATGGGTTGGCTATGATTAATCTGCACCGAGCGGCTAAATTTAGGTAAATGACTGAAATGAGGTGACTCACCCAATCCGATATAGCGCGCTTGCACGTGCCACGTAATCCGTTTTATAACTGAGATCCTCTGAAGGGTGCATCGTCACTACAGCACAGGGAAGTTAAACATGTCGCGCCAAAAGGTGTTGAGGAGTTTGTATGTGATCAACGATGCTCGACTGATTTCGGTTTCTATTTAGCTCGTTCTCGTATCGAATATCCAACACATCTATGGCCTATGTGTTGAAATCGGAATAGATTTTGATTGTCTTGTCGTCAATGGTGCGATCCAATACGTTGTCCAAGATTGAGCTTACTCGAACTTTGGAAAAGCGCTGTTACTTTTCAAAAATCTCATTTATCCAAGACTTGTACCATCTTTAACGAGTTGCGAAATACTTTTCGTGAGTGATGAATTGTGCTTGTCAGCGTTTATGTCTATACAGAGGTCTATAAAGATCTTATGGCATAAGACCAATACGCTGTTAGAAACGTTTCTTGGCAGCAATGGAATACCGCTCGAATCGGCTATCATCAAAGGTGAGTCTACTAGTGCTATGTGATAACGAAGCATTGATGTTCTTACGTTAAATACTAGCTGGTCCTATGCTCGCGTGCCTTGTGGTCATATACATGAGTGACTCTCAGGCTTTGCAAACAGCAGTTCTTCACGTACATGGTAAGATACCTTACTTTCAATATCACCCTCCTCTTACGACAAACTTTATGAACACATAGATTTGATCTGCACGTCAATGTCTGACTTGTTCAACTGCGTTTGTCATGCTTATTCTATATCTACATCCTTAACTGTAAGTTCAATTTAAGATTCCATGATGTGTTTTAACACCCCCATGTAGTTATGTCTGAAAGAGCTATTGTATGGTTCTTGTAATTGGTTTCAACGTAGAATAGCATATATTCTTAGCTTAGTTGCCCAAGGCAGGGGTATGACTGCTTCGCTCGTTTTAATACGAGTATGGTTACATATTGTCTCAGATGAGATTCCATTTGCTTCGTTTATCACATTGGTGACCATTGTTATGTGGTTGAATGTAAGGCATTACATTAGGTATATTCTATTGTCAGTACCCAAAAGGTCTGAACATATTGGTGGCTACAAAACGTCTCCTATTTCCTATGATACTTTGATGCCATATCTGCCTAAAGCAATACAACAAAACTTAGCAAACACTGGGTCCACTTTCCAATATATTGAACACACCAAAGAGCCAAAAGATCAATATATTGATTCAAGGTATGTGCAGACAGCTGTACCTCTGAGTGTGCTTGTAAAGGTCATGCCGGTGTCAGCTTGTCGACAATTGGCACAGTCTCATGGCATAAATGTAGGCTCTCGAGCAACTTCTGCCATGATTCACAACATTTTCTTATTACATTCCTGTCCTGATTGTCCCAGGTTTGTTACAATATTCGCTGTGAATAATCCAAAAAAAAAGATTATTGGTGAAGGTGAAAAACAAAAAATATATGTTGACAAGTTTAAACTAGAGAATGCAGGAGTAAAATTTGATAAGAAGAAAAAGGTAAATAACAATGCTGATTATAAATCATCAAGTGAATCTACTGCTGTAGAAGAAACATTGGCTTCAACATTTCCACCTCCACCTATAACAAAACAACTTGCCCATACAGTTATTACTGGTGCATGCCAAAAAATGACCAAAAATAACATTGAAGAATCAGGATGTGCTGTATGTGGGCAGCTAACAAGTGTTAAATATCTTTCAAGTTTAAAAAATGTCAAGAACCTTCTTCATGTCTTGAATGCTCCTGGAGTTACAAGACAAGAGAGACAAAATGTCCATGAAAAATTAAAAGAACATACTGTGGTTATTGATCATTCTTGTAAATATGTATGTAATACCTGTCGAGCTGCTCTGCGACAAACAAAAGTCCCTAAATATGCACTTGCTAGAGGGCTTTGGATTGGTGAAATACCAGATGAATTGTCTTCATTGAGATTAGTTGAGCAAATGCTAGTAGCCAAGGTGCGTCATTCCTGTTGCTCCATAAAAATTGCATCAGGAATGCGAAAAATGAAAGCAAATGCTATTGCTTTCCCTTCTCCTCTACCAAAAATATATGATATGCTACCCCCTCCCAAAGATGACATAGAAGAGGTTTTGGCTATTATGTTCACAGGACCTTGTAAACCATCTGCTGCTGATTTCAAGAGAACACCATTTCTGGTCCGTCGAAATCATGTAAAGAGAGCACTGAACTGGCTTATTCTAAATCATGCTGATTATGCAGATGTGTGTTTATCTGAATCAAACCTTGAAAGCTATCCTGAAGATATGCCTCCAGTTAGTGTAGAATTCAAACAATTGTTCACCAATAAAACTGCTGAGGGTACAAGTGTGCATGATGTAGAGGAAGAAGATGGTACAGAGGAAGGTATGTGCTCATTTACAGTGCATGGATTAACAGGAGAGCAACTTAAAATTATGTCATTAACTGAAGCTAAAGCTAAGGCAATGCATCATTTAAACAATCAAGGCAAGATTCTTGCTGTAGGACATGGCGCTCAAGCTGAAAGCATCTGGAAGAATCCCCATTTATATCCTCAAATGTTTCCTTGGCTTTTTCCTTATGGATTAGGTGGTATAGGAAGTGTACCAAGATTATCAGATGCTGAACACAAAAGATGTCTGCTTATGTATCATGATAAAAGATTTCAAACAGATCCTAATTTCCCTTTTGTGGCATTTAGTCATGAGCAAGTTAAAGCAGCAACAACTAATGGATTTCTGCTGGCTGAAAAGCGCATTTTTGATGACATATCAGGGAGACTTCTAAGTATTGATCCTGATGCACTGAACTCAATCATTCATCGCTTGTCAAAGGATGACTTTGTTGAGCCAAATACTGAAGCAGAAAAAAAGTGTTTTCAACTGATTAGAGATTTAGATCATGTTTCTGGTAAAGTTAAAGGATCTAATACAAGCAAGAAGTGGATGAGAAATGAGATTTGGTCTTTGGTTGCACACTGTGGAGCACCCTTTTGGTATATCACATTATCTCCCGCAGATGTAAAACATCCTGTTTGCATTTACTATGCTGGAAATGAGGAATTGTTTGAACCAATTAGCCTCCCTTATGATGAACGTTTAAGGCGCATTTGCAGAAATCCTGTGGCATGTGCAAGGTTTTTTCACTTTTTGGTGTGCACATTTATTTCTGATGTTCTGGGAGTGGGTTCTACACATTTGGGCTTGTATGGTCATACAAAAGCATTCTATGGTACTGTTGAACAGCAAGGCAGATTGGCTCTTCATTTACATATGATGCTCTGGATTAAAGGAAACTTGACACCACAGGAAATGCGTGACCTCATTCTAGATCCAAACTCTGACTTCCAACAAAAAATCATTGCATGGATTGAAAGTTGTCAGATTGGAGAATTTTTGACAGGGACAAAAGATGAAATCTTAGAAAGAGTGGAGAACATCAGTAAATCAGATGACTATAAAGACCCTACTGAAACATTGCCTGATCCCCCTCCTCCAATATGCCCCTCTGAATGTAATGCCTGTCAGAAATGCTATGATATTGAATCTTGGTGGAAAAAATTTGAACTTGTAGTGGATGAAATTGTCAGCAAGTCAAACATTCACAACTGTGATAGAGGATTAAACAAGGATGGTTCAATTAACAAAAGGGTGGCATATGTGGGGTGTAGAGACAACAAATATGGAACATGCAAAGCACGTTTTCCAAGGCCCACTTTTGAAGTGACTCAAATTGATCCAGAATCTGGGGCTCTGAACCTAAAAAAAGGTGAACCTTGGATGAACTTCATTACTACTTATTTGACATATATTTTCAGATGCAACACAGATGTAACAAGCATGTGGTCAGGTACTGCATTAAAGGCAGTTATTGTCTATATTTCTGACTATATTACTAAAAGCAGCTTGAAAACTCATGTAGTGTTTGAAACTATAAAAAGCATATTTGATAGAAATCAGGAAATCATTGGAAGTTCTATTTCTGAAAAGGAGAAAGCTCGACAATTGCTGACAAAAATGGTAAACTTGCTGTCCACCAAATCAGAAATGGGAGGACCAATGGTATGCATGTACCTGCTTGGCAATCCAGATCACTATACCTCACATAAATTTGTCCCTTTCTACTGGAAAACATTTGTTAATGAGGTGCATAGTGTGTGGGACTCTGAAGTGGCATCTACATTAAATAGTAAAGTTGCAATTTTAAAAGTCAAAAAGAGAATCGTTGGTTTCTCACCCATTTATGACTACATTTACAGGCCAGATGTATTAGAAAACATGTGTTTGTATGACTGGGTTAGAAGATGTGAACGAAAGCGTGTGTCTTCCTGTGCTTCAAAGAATAAGACAAGTCAGATAAATGATGCTTTTACTGAAGAAGATTGTGAAGATAGTGATCACTGTCAATCTGAGCCTGAAATAATTGATGAAGATGTCGAATATGAAAATAGTGAATATGAAAGTGATGAAAAGTCTAAGAAACTGCAAAATAATACATTCTATTTCAAGAAGTTGCATCCCTTGTTTGAAACACATGTAACTCATGTTAACCCTGACAAAGAGAATATGGTGGTAAATTTTATAGGAGGCACATTACCAAGATGTGACCAGGGTAACAGAGAATACTATTGCATGACAATGCTGACTTTATTCAAACCATGGCGAACAGGAAAATCATTAAAAGACACCGATAGTTCTTGGGATGATACCTTTATAAATCACAAGTTTACAATAAGACAGTGTCAATTGATGAAAAACTTTAATATTAAGTATGAGTGCCTTGATGCTCGAGATGACTATCGTGCTCAAATGAAAGCAGGGAAGGGAACAGCATTGTTCATGTTTGGTGAAAATATAGAAACTAATGAAGAAGAAATAACACTAGACTGTTATGCCGATGAGATTCAATTAAATGATGGCATTGACACCAATCAAAACATACTAGGATCCAAGGAATTAAAGCTCCAAAAAGAAATGGCAGATATCAGGGCAGTGATGCGTCAAACAGGTTGGACAAATGAAATTTCTTCTCAGATTGATTCCAATACAATACAGCCAATCAATTCAGCAAACTTGAAAGCATCTGATTGGAAGGCAATTGTACAACTGGAAAAGCAAAGAGTGATTCAAGAGAGAAACAAACACTATCAATCTGGTGCAGCAGAAGAAGGTGTCTCAAATGGTAAACCTAATGTTGTCAAAATCATTGACAAGTCATATATGGAAAGAAAACATTACAATACCATTCATGAAGAAGCTATCAACTCTTTATGTACAGAGTTTAAGCTAAATCAAGAGCAGGAGCGTGCATTTAAAATAATTGCACATCATGTTGTAATGGAGAACTCAGGTCAACTGAAGATGTACATTGGGGGAATTGGAGGTACAGGAAAAACTCAAGTGATCAAAGCAGTTACATCTTTCTTTCTTGCAAGAAATGAAGCCCATCGGTTAATTGCAGTTGCTCCAACTGGCTCAGCAGCTGCACTGTTGTCAGGATCAACTTATCACTCAGTTTTGGGAATACATGATCTGAGTGAAAATGCATCTGAAAAGATGTTATCTCAGGTCCGCACGCGGTTAGAAGGTGTTGATTATGTATTTTTGGATGAGTTATCAATGCTTTCATGCCATGAGTTATACAGGATCAGCACTCAGCTTGCAAGGGTAATGAATCGTCTAGATATGCCTTTTGGAGGTATAAATTTAATATTTACTGGTGACTTTGGACAACTGCCACCACCAATAGGTGGAGAAAATGTGTCACTATATAGTCGTAGCATAGGACAATTTGGAACATCCCTGAGATCACAAGAAGAAGCAATTGGAAGAGCTGTTTGGCACCAAGTAACAACTGTTGTCATTCTGAGGCAAAATATGAGACAACAACAAAATACAGAAGATGATGATAAGTATCGAACAGCATTGGAAAATATGAGACACAAGGATTGCACACCTGATGACATACAGTTCCTAAGATCAAGGATTACATCTCAGGTGCCAGGAAAACCCTCAATCTGTGATGAAAAGTTCAGAAATGTATCAATAATCACTGCAAGGAACATACAGAAAGATGAGATCAACAGGTTAGGATGTATAAAGTTTGCACAAGAAACTAATCAAACACTAACTATGTTCTATTCAGAAGACTCAGTAAGGGTCACAACTGATGAAAATACTCCAAGAAGAAAGAGAAATACTAAGAAATTGGCTGCTATCTCTAATGACATGCAACATATTATATGGAATCTTCCACATTCATCTGCTGATAAGCATGTACCAGGTAAATTAGCACTCTGTATAGGGCTGCCTGTCATCATTAAGTGCAATGCAGCAACTGAACTATGCATCACAAATGGCCAAGAGGCTATTGTTGTTGGTTGGCAATCAAGAACAGGGACTAAGGGGCAGTTAATTCTGGAGACACTATTTGTAAAGCTATTGAACCCTCCAAGAGACATCACATTAAGTAGTTTACCTCTAAATGTAGTTCCACTGACTCGTACTACAAATGCAATAACTTGCAAACTGCCTGATGATAGCAAAATCTGCTTGTCCAGATCTCAAGTAGAAGTTCTTCCAAACTTTGCCATGACCGACTTTGCATCACAAGGAAAAACTCGCCCATATAATGTTGTTGATCTGTCAAACTGTAGATCACATCAGGCTTATTATACAGCACTTTCAAGGAGTGCAACTGCTGAAGGCACAATCATCCTGCAAAGCTTTGACACAAAAAAGATAACAGGCAGAGCTTCTAGAGCTTTGAGGCAAGAGTTCAGAGACTTGGAGTTGCTAGATGAAATAACAAAGCTGGAACATGAGAGCAAGCTGCCAAGTAATGTATGTGGATATAGAAGGAATACTTTAATACATAGTTACAGAAAGCATAAAGGGATGTCTTATGTGCCTTCAGCTGTACATCGAGCAATTAGATGGAGCAAATCTGACCCTATGCTTGACCCAATAGAAGGTGATGTAGAATGGAGGATACTGAAGAAATCAAATAAAAGTGGTGCCAATCTTGGTTCTGTTGCTGACAGTAGCACCAATGTCATAAACTCTTTTATTCCTGCGAAAGGAAGTATCCCTTTAAAATCAAAAAAGAGAAATCTAAAAGAGTGTAACAGTCCCTTACATTCTAAAAAATCAAACCAAAAAGACAGTAACAATATTTTTGAGAAGAAGATTAAGAAAAAAGCAAAGATAACAACTCCAGACACAGAGACAGGTAAAGTGATATCTGTTTCATCACTAACACCTTCTGGATTTTATTGGACTGAAAACAGCTGTGCATATGATTCAGCTTTGACCATATTACATGCTATTTGGAGGAGTGACTGTATGAAATGGGATGATACATTTAGAAACATGAATGAGAGAATAATGGGTCCTCTTTTAAACAACTTCACAGCATCCAATATTGGACTGATATCATTGAATGCAAGCAGAGATAATTTACGTTTCAGATTAGAACAGTTATCTCCAATAAACTTTGCATGGGGACGCTACACTAGTATCACTAGGCTTTTGGAAATCCTACTTGAGACTCCAATAGATACTCTTCAAAGATCTATACATTGCTACAATGAACACTTAGTGGAAGATGTTCAGCTTCGCAACAATAGTTGTCTAATAGTTGCTGGTGCACAGGGGGAATTATCTACTGAATCGTGGATGACAAATTTCAGAGAAGACATAGTAGGGATATGCAATTTATGTCAAACAAACATATATAGAAAATTCAGATTTGCTTATGCACTTCCAGTTGTAGCTTTGGATGTATCAGGTCATGAGTTCCAGATTAATAGTAGATTCAATGTGACAATAGATCAGGAACATCATACATATATGTTGAGAGGAATCATTTACTTTTCAAATTTCCATTTCACCTCTCGAATTGTATATGAAAATGGAATGACATGGTTCCATGATGGTATTACTACGGGTGATGAGCCAATATATGATGGTATGATAAACACAATACAAAATTTATACCACTGCAGAGGAAAGAATGCATCCATTGCCATCTATACAAAAAACTAATCTTATAGAGGATAGTGTTCAAGAATGGAATGTTGACTTTAAATGTAAGTTACTCTTAATAGTTAATCATCATGTCAGATTTGATATAATTAGATAAAAATAGCCTAAATAGGCCTCGGACTTGCCGTGCACTGCAGCGGCCCACATAACCAAGTGCTCCCTCGTTCTTCCATTCGGGCAACACGAGGAGAAGAAAGGGGTTGTAAAGGGATGAAGGCCGGACTGAACGGGGGTTCCAGGGCTCTTGGGGTGTGTTGCTTGTAGAGCTGGGGTTTGAGTTTTCCGTAAGTTTCCCAATCCGGAAGGAGGTGGTAAAAGGAAGAGAGCCGATGCCGTCGGCCACGTTCTCTCATCTTCGGTTCCATGGGCAGTGGTAACAATCATTGCTCGTTCGTTTTACTGGCGGAGTTCCACATTTATGAAGGAGCCCAGCTAAAATATCAATTCCCTCAACCACTTGGAATCAATGAAGGAATGCTAGCCATGTCCATGCTCCCCGATGGCGCGGAGACGCAGTCAGATGACTGGACAATTTTCTTCCTCAACCAGACGCCATTCAATACAATATCACCTGTATTGGCGTTGGAGACGCCCGACTATTCCGGTGAAAAGCAAGGGGAGAGGCAAGAATTACTATGTGTTCTTAATCTTGTGCGAACAAAGAAGGATAAAACGCTGAACCGGTGGGCATGTATCATTATCCACGTTACATTGACCTATCATCAGCCATTAGCGGCGCAAAGGTCCTCGCATTAGCCATCTGTACCCGTCACCCATACATACAGATATTCAAGGTTGGTGACATATGGCGCATCAGCCATGATTAATCCAAGTAGGATATTGATGCGCAAAAGCCCTTTCTTCTACTAGCTCTCGATGATTACTTTTCAGATCCATCCCAAGATTGCTTAGCCCGCCTTTTCGATGCTGTAAACTCCATGGATCTGTCGTTAGTTCCGTGGTTGACGAGGCACGAAAAGTTGGTCATGCGCTTCTCAGAACGAAAGGATATTTTTGCAGAGAAGTTCCCACCTATAGTGCCGCGAGATGCACAACTATGTAACGCTTGCGGTAGCTCACATGGGACTACAAGCACCTGCGATCGCCCTCCCAGCACTTCAAGAGGGTCAATTTCAAGTTTCGAGGACGGATTTCTGGTGAAAAACAGCGAACAAGTTCAAAGTAAAGGTAAAGAAGATTTGCGGGCAAGATGATGAGCTGAGGGACTTGGTAGAACGCGGATATTACCAAGAACAGCAACCATCCTCTGATTCAACATTCTCTCTTGGCGAGAGTGCAGTCTGGGTTGCGACACTGCCCGGTTATTGCGATAACCATGCCCACTTTCGAACTGCTATAACAAAGGACACCCATTTCTATCATACGATCGTTGCTTATAGAGATCACCACCTGCCTATTAAATTACCTTTGTCAACTTTTCCCGAGGAAGTGGGTGATGTGCGTCTGGTTCCGCGCCTTAAGTGACAATGGAAGTAACTTCTAACACAGTACTCACTTATCACTCTTATCAAAGTATTCTCTTCGCACCAGTTAGTCTCCGGTCCTCAACACCCTCACTTGCACACAAACGGACCGCAGACACATCCTATAATCATACTTTTTAATGCCCTGGTTACTGGCAAGAGCATTATATTCTTGGGCCACAAAAAACCCGCAGGCGACGTCTCCAGCTTCGTCCTTGCTGCCTGTGCTCTGGGTTCTGGTTGTGGCGTAGTGCTCAGGGGATTTATTGACAGAGCATTTCCCTATGCCAACCTTGAGAACCGCGATGAATGGGAAAATGTGTAAGTATGGCATCTATCTCCCAACCAATTCTGATAGACATGGGCGGAACAGCCCTGCTTACATTGCAGGTGTTACAAACCCCATTTTTTTGTCTTCACGGGCATGGGATTTATTGTTGGATATAGGTTCTGGGGCCGTCACCATTTCCAAAGACATCCATACCAGATATCCACTTTCAAATTTACAAATCATACAATCGTCACGTTTTGGGACTTTGAAATCTGACAATCCTATTGCAAGCGAGGACGAGGTTGCGCGTACCTTGAAGGAGTCAAGAGCAGACAGCGGGACAAAAATTGACTACAATGCCGACAAGAATTTTATTGATGATGTTCGTCTGACAGCGGTTCATCTCATCACGATCTGACGGCAAACAGATACGTGCTGCCATTGAAGATCACTTTGGAGAAAACCTTGTTCGGATGAGATTCACTGAATATGTAATGCGCTTTGTTCGCCTAGCTTCCAAGTATGAAGAGGAAACAACGGGCGTTTCCCGGATTGGATACCCAACATCGACTTTTGTGGATGGTACAACGGAACGTCATACACAACTCGGAAGTGGGATTTTCTTTAGTGACGAAGCATCGTGCATACGCGAATTAAATGCAAATGCACATCGAATACAAGCATGGAGGACAACCAACAGTTATAGGTACTGCGTGATTGTAGGTGTGTGGGCTCAATATGATACAATACTGACAGCTCTCGACCAGGACTTTGCTAGACAGTTGTCCAGTAGCTCGATCAAGGGCGTTGATGTTCTCCATCAGGTTCTTCGCCTAAAAAACGCAAAAAATATATCAGATGCAGAGGTTTACGTGATTATGAGAACACTAGCCGATAATACGAAGACCTATGGACAGGTTATAGAGGTAGAAAGGCTATCCAACAGGCCCTCATGAACTAATACATGGCACAGCTTCTCTCTTACCTCGTGCCATATGGTGGAGGTCTGGCTCATCTAGGGTTCTGTCTGTTCCATCAACGAGAGTCGGTTCGCGAAGCGACTATTCAATTATTCAATCAGCTTCGGGCGTATCCTGTGCAGTTTCTTTGTCAAGATTTTAATGTTTAATTCATGCCGGTTTGACAGGTGGGGGTGCAATTCCTGCAAACACTCAATCATTTTCAACGATACGCCTTCGTTCGACAAGCATTCGGTCGAGAACAAAGTGGAAATGAGGATAAGAAGGCAAATCACCAGAAGGTGGTCGATACTTCCTGTCGCTTTTGATTATGTGATATTTACTACGTAATTCACCATCGCTAGCGTGTCACAGGCAGGGCACACACATGAGCGCTGAGCGGGCCAGCACCGCAGGGCAACCTGCGCGACGAATACTTACATAAGCAATAGAAGGGAACTTTACAGTGAATGGCGGAAAAACCTGTCTGCGATGCAGGTTCGCCTCTTTTTTCTTCCATATCCCTTCTCCGCGCGGCTTAGTTTGACCGTTAGAAAGCGGAAAGTGACAAGTCTTTTTCAGCCCCACGCGATTCCATTTTCAACTTCTGCCCTTGATAACGGTGTGATGGCATGAAGCCAGCGTGCCAACAATGCATAAGATCCAGGAAAGGTAAAGTATACGAGCACGACGATGGCAAGGGGAAGACCAAAGCCCAACTCCTCCGTGAACACATCGTTAGGCTTGAACAGAGAATACGAGAGCTAGAGGTTCCTGTAGCCGTGACGCTCTATGACCCTCATGTACACTCTCGTCTTCATCGTCCTTTGGTTCTCCCGTCGGTATGCATCCATCAGTCCCCCCCCCCGTTCCCCTTACCCGTCAGGTGAGGTCAAATAGCAGATTAGCGGACCTTGCCAATATTTCCCTACAGATTCGCCTGCTTCACCTGAAACGTCGTCGCAGTTTCATCACATCAATCGTATATAGAATGTACCCTCCACTTTCTCGTGCAAGAGATAATCCCCAGTGGTCACCGGGTTAGTTGACAGCCTCCTCTTGACCTTGCTCAGATGTGGTAAGTGCACCGCTTCTGCCGCTTGTCCGACCGTATTGAAACTGTACTACTTCATGATGGATATATTTACTCCACATCGCCATCAATGCCACTGTGGACGGCTTCGAGAGAGCTTGACACGTCCATTAATTGAGCAGAAACACCCAGCATTGCCATATATTCTTGCTTCGCCTCCCGCCCAGAACCCCTGTGGATCATTATCTCGAGCTAGCCCTCAAGGAAATACCTGACACATTACGCGGAGCGGAAAAGATCATTGATATCATCCAAACCTCCTGTTTACTCTCTTTAAATTTTTTGGCAAACGGGCGATACATGGAAGGCGGTTAGCACGCCAGTGCTGCTGCCCCTCTTGCCATGCAGCCTGAGAATGCCCTTGGTGACAGAAACTTATCTCCACCACATCTATGATTATGACGAGACTGGCGAAAGCTTTGAATTGAAGCATCCTAGAAGTGATATCAAAGTGGGCGAAAGAACCTTGACCTTTTGGCAGGTTTACAATCTGGATCGCTGCTGGTTCGTTGTTCTGCGTAAGCCAGCCGTCATACCGGATAACATGTACTCGATTACTTGTCCATGGCCTTCAAATACGGAACGGTATGTATGATCAATCCGTACACTTGCTTGGTACCATCAGATTTTGAAAATGGTCGATGTCTTGCAAGATGTGCAGGCACTCGAAGACAGCGTTGCCCATTTTCTGTCAACGCTCGTTAACTTGGACGCACGATGATCCACGTCTGATGATGCAATGTCGTTTGAAAAATGCGCCCGTGCATTATTATCATCAAATAGCTGTGCTGATCAAGACTTCGCCTTCCTTGATCCTATCATAGGAGTGAGTCTTGTGTATCATTAAAATTGATCCCTTGACTTCTCTTCGCCGAAGCTTCGCTGGTCGATTTTTGGAGACTTCTTGATTCAAGAAATGGACTCAATAGAATCTACGTGCATTTATGAGCACGGGCGACGAACGGAATGATCTCGGCACGGTATTCTGCATTAACGTGCCCATGCCCGAGATTATCACTCGTAGTGATTGCTATTATCCCGCAGCTCCATACATCGCTCGATTCGGAAAACGCCTAGCTCCACCATCATCATTATAATCTGTGGATTATGCACGATCATCTTACCAACGACAGAGCTACATATGCCTCTACACGGACTCCACCCTGGGACATCACTTTTACTTTCAACCCTCTAGGACTCCTGCTAATCGGACTTTTTCATATTCGCTGGTCAAGGGCATTGTTCACATTTTTTACAGCATGATATAAAATTGGATATCTGTATTGTTATATTTTAAATATTTTTTCAGTACTTACATAACTACTTGTAAACATTCGTACACATAGATGTGAGATTCACACTACAATAAGTACCTCAAGCCTGGTTTTTTCTTTCAATGCAACAACAGCGTAACCAAGAGGAATTCGACGGCACCTTTTCCTCACCGTCAGATGGACCTTCATATGACTTCATGTCAAGCAGTTCACGTAGCTCTGCAATGGAGAGCGATGGGCCCGGGGGGGACCTTTATGACGCTTCATCCCAGCGATCTGTTGGACTCTCCTTCACTTCTCTCAGAGAGTCAGAGCGGACGTGGACTATGTTTACTCAATTGATGGAAAACGGCGGTCAACTCACTCCTACATCGCTGCCGTCGGACGAACCCCTTAGCGCCCCCAACGTCTCATCTGAACCTCCGCCTAGGACCTGCGCTTCTCCAGCGGAGTCAATCGCCACATCTATCTTATACACTCACCCCCATACCTCCTCTGCGGCTTCGAGCAAACATCCCGATATTCCAGAGAATGACCGTGGAGTTCACGACCAGAGCCTACCGTTTAGCAGACTGCCTCCTGATTCGAGCATTCACAAGGGTCCAAAGTATCGATGGATTTCACTATCTCCCCTTCACCGCAACGTACTTAAATGCTCCATCGCTTACTTCATAGCATCTCTCTTCACGTTTTGTCCCTACTTTTCGGGTCTGATTAGTGACTTAGTATCATATGGTCCTGGAAGACAGGGGCCAACACCAAGTGGTCACATGGTTGCGACAATGTGAGTGCTTTTTTTATACAGCTTAATCTCACTCTATGTTAATTTATCTATCCCAGTGCCGTCTATTATAACCCAGCTAAGACCATCGGAGGGATGCTCGAGGCAGATGTTTTCTGTATATTTGGGCTATTATACGCAAGCATTGTTTGTTTGTCTTGCATGTCCCTGTTCTGGTGGCTAGAACTGCAACCAGGCTGGGAGTGGCTCGGCGACGCTATTGCAATCGCGTGGATTGGTATGAGCATGAGTGTTGTTGCTTGGATGAAAGCATGGATGGTAATTCCACATACACAAGATATTATGAAATGTACTGATTAGCCACCTACAGGGTAGTCCTACGTTTAACACTGGTGGCTAAACATTTCTTCTGCTTCTTTTGACATACTCTAACAGTCATTCAGCATGTAGTATGATGTCTATTATCATCTTTGTGGTGTGAGGCTTTCACCTCTTTTTGGATCCACAGCACATAGCTTACTGCCACCAGCCTTGTAAAGGAAGGTGGTCTGATAACTCTCCTTCAAGTCTCGGCAATCGTGGTTTGTGGTTCTGTTGTCTCAAATTTTACCTGCTGTATGTTCTGGCCACAAACTGCTACAACGAACCTCGAGAAAAACATAGCACAAACATTGGGATCATTTTCAACGTTGTTGACTAGATTGACAGACACGTTTTTACTGGAAAATAACTCGGTGCCTTCTAATGTGACGCAAGATAAACTTCACAAGGCCATTGAGGATCATCAAAACAGTTTTACGAAACTGAGAAAAAACCTGAATGAATCCCGGAATGAACGGCTGTACACGTCATGGAAGGACTATGAAGGGGTTGTCGATAGCATGAACCGCCTCGCCCAACATCTGAACGGTTTGAGGAGCAGCACGAAATTACAGCACGAATTGACCGTAGGGTACATTTACCAAGGGCATCCGCATTTCAGTCCAGGAAACCTACGTGACCCCGACCAGCGCGACGAAACGGATGATTTTGGAGTGAAGGCCGCTGCATCTATTTTTAAGACTCTTGTAGATGAGCTGAGTCCCCCATTAAAGGCTCTGAAGGTAAGATGGAATCATACTTGTAATATACGGGCTCAGGAGAAACATTAAGGTTGCCTGTGTTTATACCCTAGAAAAGTTGCACGATGCATTTGAGCAAATGCATGCGAATCACCAGGATGATGAAACAACACTTAAATCACAAGATTTTGCCCAGTTGATTGAAGCTATCGATGTAGCGTTGAAGCATTTCAATGCCACTTCGGACCGCGCAATCTTAAGGGCATATCGACAAGATGGTGTCAGAGAAAGTTATCGCAACTTAAGTGGTCCGATCCCATATGTCAAGCCTGGAGACAAAAGCGCAGGACCGAGACCCGCATCAATGGCCCAAGAACACGAAATTGTTTTTCTTGTGTATTTGTAAGATTATGCTATGTGACAAACGTGATATCTTACAAACAAATTCCTTCCACCTATAGCTTCATATTCACACTTGAAGAATTCGCCCGGGAACTAATTTTGTTGGCCGAGTGCATTGAACGTGTGTACGTACAAGCCAGGCGCCAGTCGAGTCCGCGTTTCCTCCTGCAGTCAGCCGTACGGCTACTGTCAATCCGAAAAGCGAAACGGCGGCAAAACTATGAACAACGTATAAGTTTGCGAAGAAGCCTGTGTAAGTCATTACCAGCCTCAACGGTATAGACAGCACTTACCAACTTCTGTAAAGCCCATATCATCCCCATGAATCGTAGATTCCAATCAAGTTTCCCGAAAATTCATCCGCACGCTCCCGATACGATTCAAACACCGTCGTGGAACCAACTCTCGAGGACTGGGAAATTTAAAAAAGTACTCTGGACATTCGGCAAGGCTCTTGGACAGCGAAAATCGAAATATGCGATCAAAGCAGGATTGGCGACAGCCCTGCTAGCCTCGCCAGCGTTTTTCGACGCAACGCGACCGCTCTTTATTGAATATTGGGGCGACTGGGCCTTGATATCAGTGAGCTATTTTCACTGACTACGTCAGATTGCTGCTATTATACTTCTCTCAGTGCTTTGTTGTTCTCTCACCAACGATTGGTGCTGTAAGTCACGTTAAAATAAAATACCATTGACCCATCTCACCCAAAGGGTCAGACCAATTATCTTAGCATACACCGGATACTAGGTACAATGTGGGTAGTTTCCCACCCCGAACAAACAATATGTTAACTGGAGTACTGTGCAAAGATTTGGAGCAGCTGTAGCAGCTGGAATTTTCTCCGTGTTTCCCGACCGCCCAATCATTCTCTCCATTTTCGGCTTAGTCTTCTCAATGCCATGCTTTTATTATGCTTTGTCCAGGCCTCAGTATGCTTCTGCATCGCGGTTTGTTCTCCTGACGTACAACTTGACGTGCTTATACAGGTAAGACATGATAGATTTGCTTCAAATTGATTGACTGACCACACTAAGCTACAACCTACGGGAGAAATATGTGGATGTCATGGATATAGCACTCTATCGTGGAATGGCGGTGACAGTGGGAGTATTGTGGGCAGCGATCATTTCTAGGCTTTGGTTGCCTTCAGAAGCACGGCGAGAGCTGAATAAAGAACTTGGAGAGTTGAGCTTCCCATCACTACCGTCGTATGGCAATGCCTAATAAAATATTATATAGATTCTGCTTAAACCTGGGATGGCTTTACACTCGCCTTGTGGCATCCAACTCTCTTGTATTTGATAATCGTGGAGAACGTGAAAGCAACTCACCATGCGACAGCAACAGATCTTTGCTGATCGAAGACAGGGGGATAATTTTGCATGAATCCGTCAAAGAGTTCATGTCAATGTGAGTGCGTCGCTTAGCAGAATAATTGATGAAGAATTTGGCCACAGGGAACTACATTTGCAAATCAAATTAATTGAGATACAAGGACTATTGGCACAAGCACAACATGAGCCTCGTCTCAAAGGACCTTTCCCCGTTCTTTTATACCGGGACGTCTTGACTAGTTTACAGGCAATTATGGATAAGTTACACAGTGTGAGGTGCGTCATGACGCGAGAGGAGTGGTGAGTTCCTACTTGGCATCCTGTCATCCATTGTTGTTCATTTACCACAGGTGCACGGTTAGCGGACACGATTGAACCTCTTAAATTCAATCTACTTAATTATCTTCGCATAGACGGTTACACGTGATTTCATCCTCCCTGTTAACAAGGAAAGGCGGGAAATGGTTGGCAATGTTATTGTCACCCTCTCGATCCTTGGTTCTGCCTTTCATCTCAAGGCACCACTACCACCTTATCTTCCCCCGTGTGAGACATCCAGGCAACGATTGGTATGTTCTTCGTGCTGTCAAATGCTATGACCTGACGCTAGTTCACATACATAGGTCAATGCAATTCGCAAGCTGGACGTTGTTAGAGAAAGGAATGTCAAGGGTTCGAGGCAGCTTTTATACTTCGCGTATGCGTTAACAATGAAGGGTGTGACGGAGGAACTCGAGAAATTGGGGAGGACTTTGCAGAGTGCCTTTGGGGTCATTGGCCAGACCCCCAAGGAATTCGAGGCTTTGTTTGCTCATCAAGATAGTGCTGCGTAAATATATGTATGAACATAGACTATCACTCTCAACTTCCACCGTGGTCCGTAAGACATTCACTGAGATCTTCGAATAATTCAAGCAGCATCTGTACAGTAAAGTATGAAGCTGCCCCAGTAATTTAATGGTATATCACACTCACGGAGTCCGGACCCTGGTCAACCACAACGGTGCCATAAGAGATGAGCCACGATTCATAAGAGCCGTCTTGAACCAGTCCCAATTCTCAGTCCCCAGCAATGTCATCCTCAAATTATTGTAGGGCACTGCACCGGCCCGGCTGACCCAAAGAATCCAATCGCTGCACACGCATGTGGATGTGCGGGGGTTATTCCGATATGGCTGCGTATGCCATGAAACGGGCGAAATAACTTAACGGTCCTATAGTATCAATTCACCTAACAGAATCGTCAGCGTCACCTTTCAACATTGAATGTCCTTCAGTGTAAGGATATTTGCCGTAATTCATTTGCCAATGACCAAGCCCAAGAGCAAGCCACCGAGACTGATAACTTGGTTTCATTACGATAGGTTGTAAGTTTCTGCACACAAGTCTGGGGTCTGGCATTTTGAACCGTCCTGCCGGCGGTATGTGAGATCATTGCTGCGCCAGTTGGAGGCAATTGAAAGCCGTCTTCTGAAAAAAATTCAACCAATGAGTATGGAGCCTTGGCTCAGCGGTTCATTCAAATGGAGACGAATATGTATGATGTTGCGAAGTAGAGCAGGGCGCATGAAATTGAATGCATAAAGAGCAAGTGATTTTGGTGTAAATGGGTCGATTAGATATGCTGAAATTGAATACGCTGAAATATCAGGTTACTACTATACTTAATAACCTCGCTGGCCCAAAAGACAAGATAAACTAGAGTAGTGATAGTGAACGTTGAGATATCCACCGCTTAGCTAATTGCTTGATTAGGCTTAGATCGTTGGTTCAGTTCATGGTGTCCTTGCGGCTTTGTTCCTTTGATTACATCGCGACCACCATCTGTGTTACTTAACCTTCCTGTTGCGAAGCATTTACTCTTATGAGTTCTCCTGATATTATGCAGACAGACGACACAAGTGAAGGAAACCAAGACTTCGAATCCGAAACCCAACAACAAACGCAGTCAACGCAACAAGCTTCACAGCAGACCAACCCTTCCCTTGATTCCCATCTCTGGGGCTTTCTTCAACCTTGCAGTCCAGCTCTAACTCGTATCGATTTCTGGAAGATACATCCTCGCTATACCATCGGCAGAAATACCCAGACAAACCAGGTCGTGCTTCCTGGTTTCAAAGTAAGTAAGTAATACATTAGTTACACCTATGATGCGATACTCATGATTGTCGAGGTAACAACCATTGCTTGATCTCATGGGATGGATCGGAAGATATGAGTTCAACGGTCATGGTCTGCGACTTGTCAAGTAATGGGACATTTGTATGTGGCACCGACCTTTCATCTGTCCCCAGCTTTATTCAGCTTCCGCAGATAAATGGTGCTAAAATTGGCAAAAATAATTGGCGTATACTCCATGAGGGCAACGAGATTGCCTTCGGAACTTCGGTCCCACAGCTACAGAATAATGGTCTTGAAGATTATCGTGAGTCAACTTTACTCCCCCGACGCAGAGGAATGCAAATATATTTATCTAGGTTTTGTCTATCGCCATACTGCAGCAGGACTACCTACCGAGGGCCTTTATGCTCATTATGATATTAGTACAGAGTTGGGGAAAGGTTCATTTGCAACGGTGAGGAAGGCTGTTTCTCGTGCAACCGGCGAATGGTATGCAGTCAAAATGATTCAAGATAGCAAGAGAGGCAAAGGTGTGAGGAACACTGCATTGGCGCGGGAAATTACGATCATGGAGCGATTGAAGCATCCTAACATATGTGAATTAAAGGAAGTCTTCTTTCAAGATAATGGAGACATAAGTCAGTCGAGCTATTTTCCCTGTCGACGTTTATTGAGATCGCAAAAATAGACCTTGTCCTGGAATTCGTAGATGGTGGAGATCTTCTTGAATACATCCTTTGTCATAATGGTGTTCGTAAGTAATGGCTTTTTTATGATCGAATGTTAACAAATTTAAGAGTTAGCGGAGGCCGATGCAAAGCATATAACATACCAAATGTGTGACGCCCTTGCGGTGCGGAATGTGATCTGATCCATAATCGTGGTACTAAATGATATGGATAGTATATTCATGCACAAGGCATCACGCATCGCGATCTCAAACCTGAGGTACTTTAAATCCTCCAATATTGGCAAATATGTCAACTTGCTTTCATAGAATATCCTTTTGACGAAGGACGAGCCGCCGAGAGTGAAAGTAGCCGACTTTGGTCTTGCGAAGATAGTTGACAGCTTGACCATGCTTCGAGTAAGCGTCACTGGATCCGTGAGCTAATTTGTCTTAAGACATCTGGATCGTAGACAATGTGTGGGACGCCCAGTTACTTAGCACCGGAAGTCGTCAAACAAGAAAATCAAGAAGGTTATGACAATGCTGTCGATAGTTGGAGCGTAGGGGTGATCGTCTTCTCTATGTATTTTCGCTCTATATATCTGATTCTCCAAAGAATTGCTCATATCTGATATTCTAGGTTAACGAACTCGAACCCTTTCATTGAAGATGAAAATCAACGTGACATACGCACCCGGATTATTGAACGCCGAATAGATTGGGAAACTCTTGCGAATGCGAGCGTGAGCCTCGATGCTCAAAGCTTCATCCGCAACCTATTGGAAGATAATCCTTCTCGCCGCATGTCCTTGACAAGCGCATTAAGGCATCCGTGGTTGGCGTCGTACTCGCCTGTGTACAATGACACGTGCAGCCCTGCGAAGCCTGACGATATATCTATGACATCAGTCACGGTATGTTAGATTAGATAGATATTGCATTGCCATCTCATTGCTATCATTATCGAAGGCGGTCACGTCAAAGCCACGATCGGAAGGCTCACGCGCAATGGTTCTTCAACGTCGAAGCCTTCTCTTGTCTCAGGCTGCCGAAGGAGGAAACTTGTTACTGGAACCTTCGGAGGAGATGATTGCCCGCGCTGTCTCACAAGAGGATGCGAGAGACCCCAAGGGTCAGAATAAGCGATTGTACTCGGAGCTGACTCCTCTACCCGAAGAGGTTATGGATGGCGACGAACAAAGTCCAAAAAGTGCGATGGATGATCCGAATCAAGATGACCAATCAGATCCCAAGCAAACCACCAGCCACGACGAATTAAGCGTTCCGATTGCACGGAACAAACGAGTGCGGAATATAGTGGGCAATGGCGAGTCACGGGCCCACAAAGTCCAAGACCCTGCAAACGAAGAAGAGGGACGTCAGTCAAAGCGACGTGGGATGAAGGCACGTCGTCATAATTGAGTTGAATTCGGGTGAAGTTTGTTTGCTTTATATCATCATTGTTACTACACATGTATGCCGACGTTGGGTTCTTTTAGTTAGATGAGTTGTAGGTTAAGCAATAGTACTCAGATACCAAGAAATGAGTTCATGTTTCAAAAATACATCAATAGGAGGAAAATGATTATTTCTTAACCTCGGTCACATTTGCAGTCTTGAGCGAAGTTACGTTTTTTTTTCGCATACCGCGGCGGCTTTCCGAGGGATATACGCAAGTCAGGGAACGACGCTGGCATTGTCTAAATGGACTAATCTTAGTTACAGTTTCAAGCATAGAGCGAATTCGCTCACCCACAAGTCTTCTCTTTCGTCCCAGGTATGGGTGGGCCGCACGCAATTTTGCGAGCCCTGCAAAACAGGCACGCGAGAGCCGGTTTTTTGTCTGTCGTTCGCTTGTTTTGTTGCAAACTATAGGTTACAAGTGGTGAACAGGGGGTGCTAGGCAGGTCAGTTTCATGACGAACCGGATGGGTAGCTTGTCACTCTGCGACAGCTGTGTAAGAAGCGGATGGGACTCCCGGCGGCGTCTTCGCCCGTCTGGTCGACAAACCGGAAAACTATTTTGAACGTTGGGAACAAGCTGAGGTACCTGTTGCGTTACGATTGATGGAGAATGACCAAACGATGGCATCCATGGCGGTTCGAATATCGGACTATTAAGGTCGCCGGAAGTAGGAGACATATTCATTGTATGTTGCATGCATTGAACGTGAACATCGGGAGGGTGTCTAACGTCGGTAGAAGGGTCGCAATTGATCCGGACCTGAGGATATGTTATCGATGGGCAAGGGGCGCACTGCTGCGGGGTTAGACATGCTTATATTGGCCTTACAGGACTCACAGTAGATTCAGATGAGATATTTGCTAAACTCAGAACATAGGAAGAACTATATCCAATGTGAAAGTACTCGTTGGACCGAGCTTGAGGGAAGACAGCGTAGAATAGCTCATCCTGTTCACGCAATGTGTCTGCAAAAGAGGGAGCGGAATCAGCAGGAAATGAGGACATGGTGAAGATGAACAACGGGCGACGATTTAGAAGATTGTAGTCGAAGTCAACCATAACGCGTTCTGCCGTGATCTACACGTCCGAGTATAGACTCTGTCTACCTGCTTGCCTCTAGCTCCGGTTCTTCCGTCGTCGTGTACTCATCTGCTGCCCACCCTTTGATATTCCCCTCTCCAATGGGTATCATTGCCCCTCTAGCTTTCAAGAACCCTATCACTTCCCGAACATATCTCCAACCACTCAATTCCGCATCTGTGAAGCCATACAGCCTAGCAAGACGAGTGCCGGCCCTGACTCTTGCGCCGGTTTGATCCTTCTCCAGCTGGTCAAAGAAACTTGCCAATGCCTTCACAGCGTTCGCTCGCGCACGAAGGAGATGACGCATGATGCGACGCGACGGGGGCCTACGTCTGACATGATTCCTGGTATCATTAGTAGATGCCTCCATAAGTCCAGAGGTTGACAGCGAAGTAGTCCTTGGCCTGTCAATCCATGGGTTCTCAGGGGGGGTCTGGGGAGTTGTATACTGAGACAGGGCCGACAGCGATAGATCCCATTTCTTTGGGGCCCATACCCCAACAAGGACCCGCCAGGCCGCAGTGACGCGTTTCACCCTATCAATCACAGAGTTCAGAAGTACTATAAGATAACGCAAAACTTGCATACTGTGTATAGGCATCTTATCAAGTATGTCAACTTATTGGACACTCACGTTCAATAAACGACTCACCATCAATCACCTTGTTGTGATATGAGGCAAATAAGTAGACGATGAGGGCAGCTAGCACAGCACCAAGTGAAGTATAGTAAAGCAACGCCCATAAGAAAAAGAACGTAGCGGGATATATCAGCAAGGATGATAAAAACCCAAATGCTACTTTGTTTTGTGCTTGGGTCTCTTCCTCGTCTTCCACGAGACTAGCGCCCAAACGACCCATAAAATAAACCGGTAGATGGATAAGGAGGGGAAGAAGGAAGAAGGGAAGTCGTAAAATTGCAGAAATAGTGTCCTTCAGAAGGATCGAGAGAGTCAGAAGTCGGCACGGAAGAGTAGCATACGTATGAGGATCAAGAGAATTTGGGAGAGAGAGAGAAGATAACACGGAATTGGTCAGATGCGACGATTGCAATAGTGAATAATATTCGAGAAGATGACGCCGGACAGCATTAAGGTTCATCGTTGCATTAGGTGTGGACAGGAGATCGACAAGACTGTAATATGTCAATTTAGTTCTGGGGTACGAAAATTAACGCTCACGTCTGGGACACAAGAACGAAGTCATCCAAATCAATGTTATTTTCACCTTCCCATAATAAGTCACGAGCCATCCTCGCCGCATATAATGTATCCCTATAGTCAACTTCAATCTTTACATTCGCCTCACAACATCTATTACTCGCCAATCAGGAGCATTGATTGTCATCTCCACTAGAGCTGTTTCGATCGATCGCGTAAGACGCTTGACCGCAGACCGGCGCGATCCATCTGCAGCGGAGAAGAATTCATCTCGATAGTCATCCATCGTTATTGGTCGACCAAACCTACGTTCCTATAGGTCACAAGTGCCGTAAGAAGACATCTGATTGAACATACTCCATAATCACCTTCAGAATGACTATTAGGACTACAACCGGGGAGGTCTAAAGAGTAATGCTTACGGCGCTGCGGTACTTTGATTTGTTGGTGTACACGATAGCAACAGGTATCACCCGAATGTCCCGCTCTGGCGTCTGTATGCCATTTGCTTTCAACCAATCGAGGTATTCTAAAGATGCCCATGCAGCACCATCCTTAACTTGCATAATTCTCGGCTCTGTATAACTGGTTCCCTCCGGAAATAATGCAATAGCCTCTCCCTTACCCAACGCATCGAATGTGCCCCTGAAAAGTGTCTGCCGGTCCTTCGATTTGCGGTCAACAGGAATGTTGCCCGATGAGAATAGTATATACCGCAGAATTGGGTTTATGAAGAGACTAGCTGAGGAGGACTAAGCCAAGTTGCACACATTTTAGTCCGAGAATTCGTTCTCACCCTTGCTCCAATAGTTCAGTATGCGCTGATACGGGAATGCGACAGCTACGAAAGTATGAGGGTGGCTCATGAAATGTCACGACTACTGACATAGAATGATTGGATCAATGATCATGTTGTGGTGGGTTGCCGTGCTATTTCATGACAGTTGAAGCACACGGATGTCATCGGCACACATAGGACATACACGATAATTGGCCCGTCACGAGGAACATTTTCTCCGCCTATGACACGAATTTCTGTAAAAAAAGAAGTGGCTGCTACGCCAGACACATAGCGAATAAGGCGATGCAAGATCTTCTTGTCTGAATGTGAACGCGCGGAAGAGGACATTGTAGCCGATGTGCAATGAAGGTCCAATGAAAGTCAACGCTTCGTGATGCGTGACGTGTGACAGGACGCGAATAGTCTTTAAGGGTGCATCGGGAGATTTACGAGTTTGCACTGGGCTGGTGAAATCATGATCTATGACGTGTAATGGTACGGGCGGTCGTGCGTGCAGATTGTTTATGTTCATGACACTAAGGCTAAAAATACTCGTTCTTTCAGACAGTCGAGATTAGTATTAGGCAAGGAATAACTCAATTCATGAAACACAAATAGCAGGTGCTGAATACGGTTGTGTACAATCATAAGACATATACAATGTATAGATTGGGATGAACACGATGTGGGATACATTGCAATAAATCTTCTCAATCCTGAAGATGAGCGGACCGTCTCCTCGAAGCAAGTATTTAAGGAAGTTTTCGTCTTGAAATGGATGTACCTGGTGCGGTTTCACCAGGCTCGGACGCCACTGCTCCATCCAGAGCCCTCTCCAAGACTACGTCATTGTTATTAAAGTCGTCCCGGCATCACACAACGCATCAGTTAGACATACCCTTTTCACCTCGCTTCTTTAGCCGCAATGCCATTGCATTTTGAAGCGAGTCGATGTACGACTCGTACTTGACAATTTCTGTCAAAAGATATTGCGACTTCTTTTCCCAGTTGCTTTGGGCTTTTAATGACGTTGCAGTCCTCGGTTGATACTTTTCTTGTCGTCAAGGGAGATATAGAAGAATAAGGATTTCACAGACCAGTGCCATCATGGGTTCCCGCAGTTCGTTGTGACGTTCCAGGTTATTCTTCAAATACACGACATGTTTTCGTAGCGCTTCCAATTGTGTTTCTTCGTCATGCGTACTGGCGACTGTTGGCGGTAAAGGAACTTTCCAATCATTGATAAAGATTCTATCTGTCCAGTGTGAGTTCCCGTGGCGGACGGTTGCTACTCCCTCCCTCCAACCGAATCTGCTTCTGTTACTCCGGCTACTACGAACGCTCATGCTATCTGTGCGATCTGCGTCCCTAGCGGACTCGTCCTCAGAATGGTGACGGCCATATACATGGGGTTCTGCCACTCTGTTCCAACCATACTCCATATTCGAAACGCCACCAGCCAGGGGTTCTTTACTGGTTCTTGCCGCCCAATAATTGCAGGTAGACACCCATTCGTTGACCAATTCTTCGGTTCCTGCCTGAAAGAAATAAACACCACCATTTGCGAGAGTAAGAACCATGCAATGGGGTCTTTGTCGGTTGTAACCAGGTGGAGGCAGTGAATGGGAGAGTGAATGTGCTAAGTTGATGGTACCAACAAGATGGGCATTTGACTGACGGAGTTCACCGTATGTGAGGCACCCAGCGATTCAATGGACTCACCAACCAATTTCCACCCCCGATGACATTACTACTAGCTGCCGCACTATCACCACCAAACGTGAACATGTTGAGCTCCCCTCTTTGAATTACAACAAAAACGTCCAACCAGGACTTGTCCTTGGCCCGCTTTCCAGTCGATTCCCAGTATCGTTTACGACAAAGCATTCCTTCTTTTGCCCACGGTGGCCCAAGCAATGCCAGTTCTTCATCACAGATGCTGATTGAGGTGGACGTCGTACCCTGGCTCCTGACACTATGATCATCGTCTTCACGCGCTTCTCGTATTATTGTATTTGAAAGATTAGAAGCGAAGCCTAGTGAAGGTGTTAAAAACGATGAACTGGAACAGTGAAACTACTTTGTCTGTAAGCGACAGGTGTAAAATGCAATAACGAGGCAGAAAATTACTTGCCTCGTGCGCAGACGTAGCAAGACTAGGGGAAGGGCTTATGCGACCATCTACGCTGCTGTTACTGCTGGCACCAGATTGAGTAATGATTGACTGCAATCCCCGTATGCTTCCCCGTTTCAGTGTGGTCAATCGATCTGGTTGAACGCGCAGACTTCGGTTACGATGTACTACTGGATTGGAAAAGGAGGCAGTCAGCCGAGTCGCGCTCGCATTCGCTGGTTGTAGTATTTGTTGTGCTCTGATAGCGCCATACATTTCCTAGGACAGAAACAATGTTGTGAAGGTAACGACGGGAAAGGCACGGCATACCTTGAGTAAATTTTCCATTTCGTTTTCCCATGTGCGGTTATATAGATGAGAAGAGTTGATGGGTTTGGTATCTACGCCGGTAGTGCTAGTGGATCCGGTCTCACCGATTTCGGAGGAGCGATTAATTGAAGGTGACGGTGAGAGCGAAATAACAACATCTCCCGGAACGCTGTTCCAACTGGCAATACTATCACTTCTTTTCGACCGACCAACCATTTCTGTATCCTCAGGGGCGTATTGCGGCTCATGCTACTGTTGCCGTCCTGACCGTGAGTGATCGTAGATGGAAATTGTGATTGAATCGCAGTCATTGTGTTACGCACAAATTGACTACGTGACATGTGTGTTGCAAGGTCCGCCACATGTAAATCTGTGTTGAGCAACAGGATCGAATAGGTAACTGCATGGGTAACACCTAAGATCTTGTGTTCAGCCATGTACGGCGAAGAAAGTGATCGGGAGCATACATACTCGCAGATCCATACAAAGTGGACGGATTGCACTCCCAATAACGTTTACTGAACTCTTCGAGAATACGATCAACCTGTTGGGTTTCCGCTTTCAAATACAGCTTAGAGCAAAGATGTCTAGGGAGGTCAGCAGGAACGAGGCCATGTATAGACGATATCTGACCTGAAGGCTAAATCCAGTCTCAGCCCCGAAAAGTTGAAAAAAGCAATATAATAGCGTAGGGCAATCTTATTAATGTATCCCCTGTTGCGGGCCGTGATTAAACGCTATGCTAGAAATGAAAGAGGCAAAACCTACGGCCCACCAAGGTACTCTGCGATTTTTTCGCGGGCCAAGAAATTGGTGTCTTCATTCCAGCACTTGGTAGCTAGCTCTCTGCCATGACTTTCACTGTCGACCGTTTCGTTCCCGTTGATCGGAAAATTGGAAGATGGGAAGCGCTTGAATATCCGCTCGTTGACAGTGAGACCGTGTTGCAAGCCGATGTGAGTAGATGCTACCAATCAAAGTCAGATCATTCACCTAATGGAAAGAACTGTAAATAACGTACAAGCGTGAGTAGGGATCAGTGATGGCTCAGAACTAGACGCCGTTGGCCTATGTAAGATTTGCGGACGGCCTGACCCACGGATCATTGGGGTTGGAGCCCCATGGCGCGCTTTCGATGGACCAAATAATTCTTTGCTGACGTTCATTCTGAAATTGTTGGGTCGCACAGGAGAAAGAGGAGGCATATGTAGTGACGATGAATGCGGCGGTGCAACCAGCGATGGTTCTTGTGGTATTGCATCGGTCTCACTTGGATTCAAACCGGTGTTTGGCTTTGGCTTGTATTGCTTTTTGGATGAAGAGGCAGATTCGTACACGAATGGATTTGTGTCTGATTTGTCGAGAGATAAATCATCACCGTTAGTCTCTGCGCGATATGCAAGTCGGCGAGCCGGGGTAGACGGGTCTCGAAGATCCAGTAGCGTAGAGGTTGTAGGGTCTAGTGAGGATAATTGGCCTTTAAAATCGTTAATTATTCCATGCAGCGTGGTATCTGCCAACTCCGGATTCTCATTGATGCTACGTTGCACCAGTGACGACGCATTCACCAGTGGCTTCTTGATATCAACATCTCCAACGCTTAAGCTTCTCCGCTTGGAGGTGACAATACTAGCTGAAGTGTCCTGTAATTTTTCTTGTCTAATGGAGTGGGAAGCAGGGTCGATAAACGCTGGAGATGCCTCGTCAGGATCACCATGCCTTCTTTGAGGGGTTGAAGGTGGCACTGAAGAATTGGCAAGGCTAGGAAACCGTGGGCCAATAGCATTCGACATATCGTCAGTTGGTGTCCGAACCGCATCGCGTCCAGTAGCATTTGAATGGACAGGTAGATCCGATGATGTTGCAGAAAATAGTTTCTAAAGGGGAGAGCATGCAATGAGAATTTGGGGATAAAGCTAGTCTTAAGCGCATACTGTTTTCGCTCTCGTATTATTCTGTCCAAGCATTTTTCCGATTAATGCGCTCGTCTTCTGACGTACTGAATTTTTAGAGGCCTACATGGAAACCGCGGTTAGATATAGATAGCGATAGCATGCGCGCTCACTTTAGACGCTTCATCCCTCGATTGCGAAGGACTTGCTGTGGCTTCCGGTGGAAAGACATCTGTCAGTGCTCCTCTATTCAATTTATCTCTCCCAAGCCTGAAAGGAGAAGAGCTCGCTGATGTAGTTAGTGAAGGGTTCAAGGTGTTTGAGGTTGAGGAACGGGGGCGGGTAGTTGTACTACCTGTGGACGGACGATCGTGATGTGTGGGTAAAGGTGGAGGTGGGGTTTTGGTCCTTTCTTTCAGGTAGTGGGGGGCATTGGGAACGACAGCGCCGCGCTCCCTAGCTTTGCGTACAAGAGTCGCGAGATCAGGACTACTTGAGGTGCCCGGAGACCGGTATATTGACCGTCGATTTGCGTAGCGCTCGGCATCTTCTTGCTCGCTTATAAACTCTCTGGAGGATGAAGCAAGATGCTGGCGCTTTGAAGAGCCAGAGGGTGTCGTTGGGAAGGCGTTGAAGGATTGGGCACCTCGTGGTGTTGAGAAGCTACCGTCCATCCCCAAGCTGATTCTGGCTGTCCCCTCCTGGGGCAATGCCTACTCGAAGTTCAGGTCAGAATGCGATGTGCGAGGCCACTTTGTGTTGGCGAAAATGTGAAGTGGTGACGGTTATAGTAATGGCAGTGTCCTGCGAAATGTATTGATGTACAACAATAAAAATAACTCTATGGGAGAGAAATGCATAGCGCAGTACGAACAAGATAAACGTAGATCTGTATGTGGAGTATTAGTCTCCGATCAGGTATCAGACTCTGGCATCTGCATGCCATGAGATGTCCGTCGCTGTCTCTTCATGGCCAACTGTGCAGTTGGTGGCCCACTGCCTCGCGGGTTGACCGTAATGCCTCGCCCTAACCCCGACAGCAGCGAGCTCGACTGAGACCGAGGGCGAGATGTAATCTTTGGTGGGGTAGAAACATTCTTTCGCGTACTACCACCGACTGAACCAGAAGCACGATTCCTGTTTACTCATTGAATGACTTCCATTACTAATAACCCTAATTAAACTCACCGCTTTTTTATAACGTCCGTCTTCAATGATAGGGGACGCACGACCCCATGTAATTTCTTTACGACATGTCAATCTCATCAGAATCACTTGATCATAATCAAGCGAACTTACATAGAACAATCCACATGCATTGCCTAATTATCCATCAACAGTAATTCGGGGAGTGGTAGTAACAACTTACACAAAGGTTGTCCTTCTGGATTCCTTCTCCACAGTGGTGTATTCGTCGTTTGACAATTGGTGCAGAGAGTCGGTATCTGTTCCCCATCTTCACCGTTTCCTTTATTGCTGATACTTTGTGTGTTGTCTTTACCACCTAAGTCGGCACTTTTCAGGGTATTTAATCGTCCTTCCTCACCGGAACTTGGATTATTATGCAAATCCTGAGCCCCCTGTTTTAGCGGGATGTACTTTCTTTGTGGGTGATTCGCTTGTCCAGTCCCAAACGCTCCAGCGGATCGATTGTCGGCCATCACTTCAATAGATGGGGGTGTAGATGCACTGCTTGCCGCATTATGAGGTTCTGGAGAAGCATCAGCACTTGATGATAAACCGTTTGCCCAACCGTCACTTGAGGGGCTTGGATGGAAATTGTGAAATGAAGAGACGCCCTCCCCCTGCTGAACTGATAAGATCTGCGGGTCAACGTGCGTATATGTACTTCGATTCCCGTTGCTTGATTCTAGACCAGGGTATACGAGGCTCATCAGATGACGATAGTCTAAGAGTGAATCATCTGCGCCTGCAATGTTGGTTGGATTAATATGAGCATATCCCTCCGCTATGACGGCGGACGCAGCCACGGCAGCAGGTGACAATCCCTCGTTCGCTGAGATAGGAGAACCGACACCAGAAAATATAGACCCGTTGACGGGGGACTGGGAAGAACTCGTAT
>WION01000466.1:0-41421 GCA_015039365.1 Amanita rubescens
CGTCCAATAACATGTCGTCAGCGTTGTGGTTCAACCCCGCGTGCGAAAACCCCGTCATGTCTCTGTTTGCCTCCGCCTCTCAAGCATCAGGCGTACCAAGTCACACCAGAGAACACCCAGGATGTGTGCAAGAAGTCGAAAACGGTCGTTGCGCGCGGTTTTCAAGCGCTCCCGATAGAGATTTTACTCGAAATTATCTCTTACACACGCGCGCCGGATATTCCGTGGCCCAACCTCCGTCCGCCAGACCCTGCCTGCTCGGAAAGACGCAAAACTATTCTAGCGTTATCCTCGGTCTGTCGGTCGTTGAGAACCGCGCTGATTCCTGTTCTTTGGGAAACCATCGAAGCTTGCACGGCGCCAGGTGCACGAGTGGATGATCGGCCACAGAGACGCAAACGATGGTGGAAGACCGTCTACAAATCAACCGTTCGACAGCTCGAAGCAGTATGTAATCGTCAACCGTCGTACGCGTCGTATGTCAAGTACGTTTTGCTCGTCTCCGTGTGATACGCGTTACCAATTGGACCGGGATTTAGGACACTCAACATCCTCATCACACCATACTGCATCTCCACCCTCGCCCGCGAACTGTCCCGAACTCTACCTCTCTTTCCAAACTTAACCACCATCCAAATAACTTCCCTTTGGTGGATCGACCTCTGCCCTCGCAAACGCATCCGACGCCTCTCCAACCCCACCGGCAGAAACTCCTCCGACTCCTCCTACCTATCCCTCCACCTCAAATCCTCCTTCAAACACCTCATACTCCCAAACGTACACCACCATCCTCCTCCCAAGCGCAGCAACACCCGTCCTCTCCTCCTTCCCAAACGCACGACAAGCCTACCTCAACGACACACTTGAAACCTGCTACCCTTCTTCCCCCCACGCCCTGTCCCTCCAACAATCCCACATCCAGCGCATCGACTCGGTCCTGGTATTCATCCACCTCCTAGGCTACTTTTGTCCCAAAATCGAAACGTTCCAATGGGCCATCAACGATTCGCCGTCCTCGATATGGACAAGCATCCTTTTAAGAATCTATCACAAGTTCGTGTGTTTGGCAATGGTCAAGTGTTTAGATGGGTTGACAAACGTAGAGTTGTACTTGTCATATCATGACCTCGTATGTGTCTCCTCTCCTTGGTGGTTGCTGGATGCTGATGTTGTCGGTACTAGGATGTGATCAAAGCCATCGAGAGGCTGAAAGATCTGGATCAAATCACGTTGCGAATTTCTTCGACTGATGAAGATGGAATATATCGGGGTGAAATGCCGGTGTCGTCATTTGACGAGATGGTTAATGCAGCTCAAGAGGTGCTTGCTGGGTCTCCGTCAAAGAGAAGGAAAATGTTGGTTGTAAGGCGTGGTGAGGAAGAGATAAAGATTGTGGTCGATCAGGATAGTCATTAACATAATAAGTCTGAATCTGAACTCAAGTAATTCATCTGCTGGAACCCGTAGCACAACAAAACCTTTCATGAACTTGAGTAGCCTCAGTTATGAGCCTTCACCTTCTGAATTATTTTGTGTAGATTGGTAGATGAATTACCTTTCTGGAAAATATATAGGTTCACTTTGCTATTCATCCAAATAATCTACTACATACATTATTGTACATTTAAATTTAAAAAAATGAGATTCATTCTTGTTTTGCTCCATGTTTTAGCAATAAATCTACAATGCACTTGTGACCTCATTTCATTGCTGAATGAAGAGCAGTGTCAAGCTGGGCCTGGTCAACACCATCAGCCATTGACAATGAGGACACAGAAACAAAGTGACCATTGGCACCCATTTCATGCTCAAAATCACTCACTCGCTGAGGACACAGAAACAAAGTGACCAGGTCAGCCATTGACACCCACTTCATGCTCAAAATCACTCACATCCTGAGGACACAGAACAAAGTGACCAGGTCAGCCATTGACATCCATTTCAGGCTCAAAATCACTCACTGGCTGAGGACACAGAAACAAAGTGACCAGGTCAGCCATTGACACCCACTTCATGCTCAAAATCACTCACAAGCTGAGGATACAGAAACAAAGTGACCAGGTCAGCCATTGACACCCATTTCATGCTCAAAATCACTCACATCCTGAGGACACAGAAACAAAGTGACCAGGTCAGCCATTGACACCCACTTCATGCTCAAAATCACTCACTCGCTGAGGACACAGAAACAAAGTGGCCAGGTCAGCCATTGACACCCATTTCATGCTCAAAATCACTCACATCCTGAGGACACAGAAACAAAGTGACCAGGTCAGCCATTTCACATTGACACCCATTTCATGCTCAAAATCACTCACATCCTGAGGACACAGAAACAAAGTGACCAGGTCAGCCATTGACATCCATTTCATGCTCAAAATCACTCACATCCTGAGGACACAGAAACAAAGTGACCAGGTCAGCCATTGACACCCATTTCATGCTCAAAATCACTCACAAGCTGAGGACACAGAAACAAAGTGACCAGGTCAGTCATTGACACCCATTTCATGCTCAAAATCACTCACTGGCTGAGGACACAGAAACAAAGTGACCAGGTCAGCCATTGACACCCATTTCATGCTCAAAATCACTCACAAGCTGAGGACACAGAAACAAAGTGACCAGGTCAGCCATGACACCCATTTCATGCTCAAAATCACTCACATCCTGAGGACACAGAAACAAAGTGACCAGGTCAGCCATTGACACCCATTTCATGCTCAAAATCACTCACAAACTGAGGACACAGAAACAAAGTGACCAGGTCAGCCATTGACACCCATTTCATGCTCAAAATCACTCACATCCTGAGGACACAGAAACAAAGTGACCAGGTCAGCCATTGACACCCATTTCATGCTCAAAATCACTCACAAACTGAGGACACAGAAACAAAGTGACCAGGTCAGCCATTGACACCCACTTCATGCTCAAAATCACTCACATCCTGAGGACACAGAAACAAAGTGACCAGGTCAGCCATTTCACATTGACACCCATTTCATGCTCAAAATCACTCACTTCCTGAGGACACAGAAACAAAGTGACCAGGTCAGCCATTGACACCCATTTCATGCTCAAAATCACTCACATCCTGAGGACACAGAAACAAAGTGACCAGGTCAGCCATTGAACCCATTTCATGCTCAAAATCACTCACATCCTGAGGACACAGAAACAAAGTGACCAGGTCAGCCATTTCACATTGACACCCATTTCATGCTCAAAATCACTCACATCCTGAGGACACAGAAACAAAGTGACCAGGTCAGCCATTGACATCCATTTCATGCTCAAAATCACTCACATCCTGAGGACACAGAAACAAAGTGACCAGGTCAGCCATTGACACCCATTTCATGCTCAAAATCACTCACAAGCTGAGGACACAGAAACAAAGTGACCAGGTCAGCCATTGACACCCATTTCATGCTCAAAATCACTCGCTGAGGACACAGAAACAAAGTGACCAGGTCAGCCATTGACACCCATTTCATGCTCAAAATCACTCACAAACTGAGGACACAGAAACAAAGTGACCAGGTCAGCCATTGACACCCATTTCATGCTCAAAATCACTCACACAACTGAGGACACAGAAACAAAGTGACCAGGTCAGCCATTGACACCCACTTCATGCTCAAAATCACTCACATCCTGAGGACACAGAAACAAAGTGACCAGGTCAGCCATTTCACATTGACACCCATTTCATGCTCAAAATCACTCACTTCCTGAGGACACAGAAACAAAGTGACCAGGTCAGCCATTGACACCATTTCATGCTCAAAATTACTCACTGCCTGAGGACACAGAAACAAAGTGACCAGGTCAGCCATTGACACCCATTTCATGCTCAAAATCACTCACATCCTGAGGACACAGAAACAAAGTGACCAGGTCAGCCATTGACACCCATTTCATGCTCAAAATCACTCACAAACTGAGGACACAGAAACAAAGTGACCAGGTCAGCCATTGACACCCATTTCATGCTCAAAATCACTCACTTCCTGAGGACACAGAAACACAAAAGTGACCAGGTCAGCCATTGACACCCATCTTTTGCTCAACATCACTCACTGACTGAGGACACAGAAACCAAAGTGACCAGGTCAGCATTGACACCCATTTCATGCTCAAAATCACTCACTTCCTGAGGACACAGAAACAAAGTGACCAGGTCAGCCATTGACACCCATTTCATGCTCAAAATCACTCACTGGCTGAGGACACAGAAACAAAGTGACCAGGTCAGCCATTGACACCCATTTCATGCTCAAAATCACTCACATCCTGATGACACAGAAACAAAGTGACCAGGTCAGCCATTGACATCCATTTCATGCTCAAAATCACTCAACATCCTGAGGGACAAGAAACAAAGTGACCAGGTCAGCCATTGACACCCACTCATGCTCAAAATCACTCACAAGCTGAGGACACAGAAACAAAGTGACCAGGTCAGCCATTGACACCCACTTCATGCTCAAAATCACTCACTTCCTGAGGACACAGAAACAAAAGTGACCAGGTCAGCCATTGACACCCATTTCATTTGCTCAAAATCGACTCACTGCTGAGGACACAGAAACAAAGTGACCAGGTCAGCCATTGACACCCATTTCATGCTCAAAATCACTCACATCCTGAGGACACAGGAAACAAAGTGACCAGGTCAGCCATTGACACCCATTTCATGCTCAAAATCACTCACAAACTGAGGACACAGAAACAAAGTGACCAGGTCAGCCATTGACACCCATTTCATGCTCAAAATCACTCACAAGCTGAGGACACAGAAACAAAGTGACCAGGTCAGCCATTGACACCCAATTCATGCTCAAAATCACTCACATCCTGAGGACCACGGCAACAAAGTGACAGGTCAGCCATTGACACCCGTTTCATGCTCAAAATCACTCACTGGCTGAGGACACAGAAAACAAAGTGACCAGGTCAGCCATTGACACCCATTTCATGCTCAAAATCACTCACTGCCTGAGGACACGGCAACAAAGTGACCAGGTCAGCCATTGACACCCATTTCATGCTCAAAATCACTCACATCAGGCTGAGGACACAGAAACAAAGTGACCAGGTCAGCCATTGACACCCATTTCATGCTCAAAATCACTCACCGACAAGAAGGCTATTGGAACAGTGAGGTCAGTACAATTAGTTGCGGACATCCTAAACCATACCTTGTCTTGACAATCTGTATGCGGCGCAAATATTTTTACATTATCCTCGTCGAGTTGTCGAGAATCTTGCGGACCAATCTCCTCCTTTCTGGATAATTGATACTGTCCCGAACAATGCCAACTAAGATTAAAGCCATTAATTATGCATGATGATAGAATTGAAGGTACTTCCCACTCGACCCAACCATCACCCACGGGGACTGATGTACTATAACCACATCGGGGACACTTCTTTGTGTTTGATTGAGAGGATGTTCTCCGTCGTAAGATGATACTCATTTCGATTGTCATTCCCGACGCAACACGGTCGGGGAACTCTAATGGATCAATCACTTTGTTATTATGGAGCATGCTGAAGTCGCGTCGCTCTATAAACTCGTGGCCGGCACTACCCTTGCAGAGCTCGCTGATGAAAACATAGAAATCCTAACATACAAATATGTATGAGCTAACGATGTGGTTGCGATCACACCTTACCTGCCACACGGAGCAGAATATGATCGGAACCGGTATGTTTCGTCCCAAATGATCGACTACTGTAACCTTACTGACTTGTATGTGGCGTAGGAAAGGAGGGCCTTGTTGTAATAGACGATTGAAATTTGCGGGAGATATATTCTGTGCACGCACACTGCTTCCAAAGGCGCGCAATGAAGTACTAACAATAACCCACTGTTTTAGCAACACCAGGGCGTGGAAGAAAGGCAAGACGTACGAGTCTAATGCCCGTAAGCACTGGCCTAGCGACTTCTGACAATCCGATAATTTATCTCTCCATACACATATTTCGCCTAATTCACCCCCGCCTCCCAACGCTCGACTCAAGGAAAAAAATCGGTGCATTGACTTGACGTCCCGTTGGTAATCTCTGATGGTATTTAACAAATTTCGTAAAACTCCAATGCACCGCGCCCTCTCCTCGCTAATAGTGCATGAAAGTATTCGACCTATTGGCGTACACTGATGTGCTTCGATTGCCAGTCCACCGAGGTCTAGCGTTGCTGCAGGGTCTTCAGATCCTCCTTCAGATTACGGAATTGATCAGAGGCGGGCAGCGATTGAAACGATTTCGACGATGAGACGAGCAGCAACGAGGCAGGAATCACTGGCTGAAGAGCGGAATGTGGGACGAAGAACTATTCCTCTGGATGTCGCCTCGGAATGGGGGTGTGATTCAGCGACTGGACAAGACCGAGGGTGGTGATAAGTGATATTGGTCTGGTAGACAATGGAATTGCTTATGTCCTGGTTGTGGCCAATTCGGATGATGGAATCGCTGATGATTGTCTGATCCTGGACGGTGGAATGGGTGATGATCTGATCGCGGCCAACATCATTGAAGTCAGAATGGTCGATGTGGGAGTGTGTAGCACCCTCGAAGATGGGCATGGTGTGGGGACAGAAGGGCCCAAACACCTGGATTGGGGTTCGGACAAAAGTGGGTGCGCCGCGCAACCAGATGGAGATCAGGCATGCTTATTTGCACGTGTCCGCCACGAGGTCTGAACTCATTTGGAGCGAATACTCTATCATGGCAATTGGTTGTTGTACGTCTTCCCGATCTGCTCGGAATTGATCCGACGACATTGACTAGTCAATTTTCTACAGGGGAAACATTGGACTGTGGCATTTGCCGCAAAGAGGGTCAGTGAATGCGGATCTTCTGCTGTTCGGCACGTTGCTACCTATCGATGAACGAGGCCTCAGGCCTCAGGACACAGGGTTCTCTGACGGGGCTTAATGCTTTAAGCTTCGCAGGCCCTGCCAATAGCAACTCTCCGTTGACCGTCATGCCAGCCTTCTCAATATTATCGATGGCCTCTCGGTCCTCGTCCTCACCACAATCACGCGACATGTCATCTCTTCCCATAGATGATGACGTCTACCAACGTTATGCCAACCATCCTATTATATCTCTCGAACTCTGGAAGGAAAGAGAGGAGCCCGAGCACGAGTTTGTCGTCCTCAAAGTGGACGATGTGAAGAGAAACTACTATCGCATCGAACGGCGACCATTAAAAGGGGCGAATGTCAACTCCAAGTTGCGTGGCTGCAAGGCAGAGGATACCATTACTTCTCTCCACGAACGGGATTACTTCACAGTCCGCAGGCTCACGGATCGCAAGATTTATTGGTTTTTTGACGATGAACCAAAGTCTGATTCACAAAGAAAGAAAAAGGAACGAAAGCCTGACTTGCATACCTTTTTTGCTTTTTGGCAATGCCATCCGCAAGGACCCCGACACCGAGAAATACACGTTGGCTCAGTTCAACTGTTACTTCTTTGCACGCACTCTCGCGTTACTCATTATACGCCATTTCCTCCAACGCCTATATTGCGCCCGCATATCACCGAGAAACAACTTTGACGGCCTTACAGGAGTTCAGATTGATGCAAAAGTGGACGAAGCGATGAATAAAACGCGACTCTGGGTCAGGTCGATGTGTACACTTCAAGTTAACTCGCAGGTAAGGATGATATTACTCAAGTTTGATTAAGGAATTGACGTATTTTTTCAGTACTCGCGCTGCGATTACGAAAGTTTTCGATTTTATATAGCCGATTGAACGAAAGGACACTGCAAGAGGGTTACTCGGTTGGGCGGGAACGGAGATAAGGTGTATGATACCTGGAACAGGAAAAAGGAAGAAATATGGCGCCGCACGCATTCCGATCCGACGCTGTCCGATGCTGTCCGACGAGGACGATGAGGATTCCGACGACTAGGACATCAAAGAGGTGTTGTTGGTTAGCGCTCGCGCGGAGGTCAGCAAGCGCCTTATCCCCACCAACCTCGTCCGGTCTCATACTTCCACCTCTCGAACGAATGCTTCAAATTATATTTATGTATTGCTTGTATAGTAGACTAGGAAGTACTACGCATACTTAAACTGGGCTTACGGTTGTCGTATTCACGATCTCGTCCAACCAAATGGAGATAAAATTTGTCATTTTTTCCGGAAAGACAAACCTCGCGTCAGAGCGTTTGATCCCGGCTAGTGGCCTGCCGCGGCAACAAAAAGATCGACATCTCCATTCTCGTTAACCCTGAAGGCAGCCTGATATGCACCAACAACGACTGGATATACAAGTAAGCAGAACAAATGAAAACATATAGCGCATACATGCAAGCAGCAGTAGTATGTCCATCCGTAAAAAAAAAAAAAAACGAATCTTGAGCCACCTACAACACCGATTCCGGTTTCGATACTTCCTGCCACTCGTCTACCGCCTCGTCCGGAACTCGACTCCTAGCCCCGTCGTCCAGTACCCCTCAGCTCCCGCGCGTAACCTTTTGCCTGAGGACGATAACACCATACACGAGCGCGTAAGCGACACACTCGCACACGGCTATTCCTACAATATACGCTGCCAACAACCCGCCCTCCTTTTTCGGGTCCAAAAAGTTGTATGCTGGTGGGGTGGGAGGGTCAATTCAATAAAGTAGCGAGGGGATAGGCACGTACTGTAGAAGTGCTGGGTCCCGCTGGTGATATAGGCTATTCCTAAATAGCAAGCTAGAATGGCGACGTTTAGGGGGAGGTATATCCACGGTGGAGGAGGGACGTTTGTTAGTAGTATTTCAAAGAGTACAAAGGCGTGCATTGATATGTTGCTCCATGCTGTGCAGTCAAAGTCAGGATCGGGATGGGAATAGTCCAGAACGACACGCACCGTCGAACCTCGACTTGAACGTTGACGGACCAGAAAGTAACACCCAAAAAACCACAGTGACGACAATAGCTGCCGGCCAGGGGGGTCGACGTAGCGAAACGTAAATAGTTTAGCGCTAATTAGCTTCTTACGACAACCCCGGTAACACACTCACGAAAAGTGACGACGGTGGTATACAACCACACGTGGAAAAACTGTAAAAACCTCGGCCACTCTCTCAACGCGAACGTGCACCAAGCGTAGATCATGGTTTGGACGCCCGAAGCGAACAAGTAGGCACAGAGGCCCGTATACGACAAGTGGGTAAAGTAGGAGAAGAAGCTACATAGCGACAGGGGTTAGACCTGAGCTTAGGTAGTGATGGGAACGGAACGCTAACCTGTTGGCATCATGGACTCGGAGATTGATGGCGGCCCAGATGATAGCGACGATGAGAGTTAGGAGGGCGTAAAAGGCAAGGAAAAAGCGAATTGAGGCGAGGAGAGGAGGAGGAAGGAAGGAGGAAATAAAGGAGGGATTCGGGTCGAAAGGACGGGAGAGAGCAAAGGCGTGGGTGCCGAATGTCACCTGAATTAATGGTATTGCTCTGCTGCGGCTTTCTTTACGATGATAATTGAAGTCAAGGATTATCATGTTTCTGCCCTGCAATCAACATTGGAGTTCATACATGATACAATATCGACATCAAGTGAAATCAACCTTGATCCCAAACTACCACCATATGCCCTCCAGGAACGAGAGACAACTAGTGCCCCGAGGCTTAGGCTTGTGGTATTCTCAGAGAGCACTCCAGGATTATAAGCGTAGAATAGAACAGTCGGTATCAGTAAGCAGCCACGGGTCGACAAGCGATTGATAACGGTCAGCAGTTGAAACTTGAGAGGCGCATGAATGGATACGTAGCGACGTAAAAATCATCCACAGGGCCATGACTCGGTAATTTACTTCGTATGTCGAGCCGTAAAGGGACATCAGCAGCGTCTGCACCTCGTCCTGGCTCCGAATGCGAAGGTTTTCTCCCCTGCTGCCGCTGGATTAGCGCCCGAAATAAAGGCGAGGTCCGCCTGGCGTGTATAGACTAACCAAAAATATGCTCATTTGAATCCTGAGGGAAGCGGCGTAGCGCACACTTAGTCGTCTCGTCCTTTCTCCCTGATAACCTATTCGCAAATTCTGAATCAATAAAGAACGGAGGAGGAAACGGGGGAACTCTCACTTCATTGCTAAGTAGGACAGGTAGATCCTCTATGTATCTTGGTCTCTCCCACTCTGCGGAGCGATTTGGTAGCCCAAGCACGAGCCCGAATAAACGACGCGGGAGGTTGTATTGTATAGAGACAATGAGGCCATTGATGGTTGAGCGCTTTGAGCGATGGCGCGTCGATCAAGGAGTCGAGGACGGTCAGATTTGGCAGGGCAAAGGGGAAGGTGATGACGCGCCGGATATTCCGTGGCCCAACCTCCTTCCGCCAGACCCTGCCTGCTCGGAAAGACGCAAAACTATTCTAGCGTTGGCCTCGGTCTGTCGGTCATTGAGAACCACGTTGATTCCTGTTCTTTGGGAAACTATCGAAGCTTGTACGGCACCAGCTGGCGCGCGAGTAAATTATCGGCCACAGAAACGCAAGCGGTGGTGGAAGACCGTCTACAAATCAACCGTTCAACAGCTCAAAACTGTATGCAATCGTCAACCGTCGTACGCGTCGTATGTCAAGTACGTTTCACTCGTCTCCATGTGATACGCGTTACCAATTGGACCGAAATTTAGGACACTCAACATCCTCATCACACCATACTGCATCTCCACCCTCGCCCGCGAACTATCTCGAACTCTACCTCTCTTTCCAAACTTAACCACCATCCAAATAACTTCCCTTTGGTGGATCGACCTCAGTTGTGTCCATCATGATGAGTCCCTGCGGCGCCAGAAACTCCTCCGACACCTCTTACCTATCCCTCCACCTCAAATCCTCCTTCAAACACCTCGTACTCCCAAACGTACACACCATCCTCCTCCCAAGCGCAGCAACACCCGTCCTCTCCTCCTTCCCAAATGCACGACAAGCCTACCTCAACGACACACTTAAAACCTGCTACCCTCCTTCCCCCCACGCCCTGTCCCTCCAACAATCCCACATCCAGCGCATCGACTCAGTCCTGGTATTCATCCACCTCCTAGGCTACTTTTGTCCCAAAATCGAAACATTCCAATGGGCCATCAACGATTCACCGTCCTCGATATGGACGAGCATCCTTTTAAGAATTTATCACAAGTTTGTGTGTTTGGCAATGGTCAAGTGTTTAGACGGGTTGACAAACGTAGAGTTGTACTTGTCGTATCACTTGACCTTGTATGTATCTCCTCTCCTTGGCAGTTGCTGGATGCTGATGTTGTCGGTACTAGGATGTGATCAAAGCGATTGAGAGGCTGAAGGATCTGGATCAAATCACATTGCGATTGAATTTCTTCGACTGATGAAGATGGAATATATCAGGGTGAAATGCCGGCGTCGTCATTCGACGAGATGGTTAATGCAGCGCAAGAAGTACTTGCTGGGTCTCCATCGAAGAGAAGGAAAATGTTGGTTGTGAGACGTGGTGAGGAAGAGATAAAGATTGTGGTTGATCAGGATAGTCATTAACATAATAAGTCTATATCTGAACACAAAACCTTTCATGGATTTGAGTAGCCTCAGTTATGAGCCTTCCTTCACCTTCTTTGGAATTATCTTGTGTGGATGGTAGACCGGCAGAAGAATTATCTTTCCGAAAAATATACAGGCTCACACTTTGTTATTCATCAAAATAACTTGCCTAAAGATTCTTTCCATTTCAAGCCTTCAGAGAATAACATACATATAACAAGATATACACATTTGTTGTACATTTAAATTTCAAAAATGAGATTCATTTTTGTTTTGCTCCATGTTTCAGCAATAAATCTACAATGCACTTGTGACCTTTTTCCATTGCTGAATGAAGAGCAGTCTCAAGCTGGGCCTGGTCAACACCATGGTCAAGTAGCAATTTCACAATTGACATATGACCATTGAAGGATGCTGCTTGCAGAGCATTGTACAATTCTACTGTCTGTTGCTCAGGATACTGTTCCCATGTCACCTGAACAGTGGAAGGTAGCTGACATTTGCCCCTGCTTTGAGCAGCAATGCCAGAGTAATGATATGACCATGGAATGATGCAGCTTGCAAAGCATTTCCATAATATCCTCCTTGTGTATTTGCATCTGCTCCTCTATCAAGCAATAGTTGAACAATCTCATTATCCCCCCTGTATGATGCAGCCTGAAGAGGATTCCCATAATATCCTCCTTGTGCCATGACATTGACTCCTCCTGCAAGAAGCAGATGAACAATATCTTTATGCCTACCACATAATGCAGCCTGGAGAGCATTTCCAAAATGGCCTCCTTGTGCATTGACATCTGCTCCATGGGAAAGTAATATTTTAAAAATGCTATTATTTCCCCTATATGATGCAGCCTGAAGGGCATTTCCATAATGTCCTCCCTTTGCATTTACATCTGCTCCTTGGGAGAGCAATATTTGAACAATGTCATTATTTCTCCAAGCTGATGATGCAGCCTGAAGAGCACTTCCATAATGTCCTCCCTGTGCATTCACATCTGCACCTCTTTCAAGAAGTAGACAAACAGTCTCTTCATCCCCATGTAATGATGCAGCCTGAAGAGAATTTCCATAATGTCCTCCTTTTGCATTGGCATCTGCTCCTTTCTCAAGCAATATTTGAACAATCTCATTGTTTCCTTGGTATGATGCAGCCTGAAGAGAACTTCCATAATATCCTCCCTGTCCATTCACATCAGCACCTCTTTCAAGTAGTAGTTGAACACCATCTTTTTGCCCATTCCATGATGCAACCTGAAGAGCACTGTCTGTATGTTCATCCCCCTGTAAATTGACATCTGCTCCTCTTGAAAGAAGTAGATGAACAATCTCTTCATGCCCACGACTCACTGCAGCCAAGAAAGCATTTCCATAATATCCTCCTTGTGCATTCACATCTGCTTCTTGTTCAAGCAACACTTGAACAATGTCTTTATGCCCACTCCATGATGCAGCCTGAAGAGCATTTCCATATTCTCCTCCTTGTACATTCACATTTGCTCCTTTCTCAAGCAAGATTTGAACAATTTCATTATTTCCCTTGTGTGATGCAGCCTGAAGAGCATTTCCATGATATCCTCCTTGTGCATTCATATCTGCTCCCTGTTCAAGCAATACTTTAACAATCTTGCTTTTTCCTTCATATGATGCAGCATTAAGAGCATTTCCATAATGTCCTCCTTGTGCATTGGCATCTGCTCCTTTCTCAAGCAAGATTTGAACAATCTCATCATTTCCTTGGTATGATGCAGCCTGAAGAGCATTTCCATAATATCCTCCTTGTGCATTCACATCTGCTCCTTGTTCAAGCAATACTTTAACAATCTCATTATTTCCCCTATATGATGCAGCCTGAAGAGCATTTCCATAATCTCCTCCTCGTGCGTTCACATCTGCTCCTCTGTCAAGCAAGATTCGAACAATCTCACTATTTCCCCCTGATAATGCAGCCTGAAGAGCACTTCCATGACATACTCCTTGTGCATTCACATCTGCTCCTTGTTCAAGCAATAGTTTAGCAATCTCATTATTTCTTGCATATAATGCAGTCTGAAGAGCATTTCCATAAGGTCCTTGTGTATTGATATCTGCCCCTCTCTTAAGCAAGATTTGAACAATCTTGACATTCCCCCCATATGATGCAGTCTGGAGAGCATATCCATATAGCCCTCCCATTAAATTTGCCTTTGCATTTTCCCCAAGCATTAGGCAAAAATCTCTTTCCTTACTGCCATCTACTATAACTTCTGTGGCTCTCTCTACTTCTTGAAGAAGAACTTCTATGATATCCAAGTGTTGGTGTAGTGAAGCACTATTGAATGCCCCAATAATTTCATCAATTTGTTTTACACTTGGCAGCAGCCACTTAACTATTACATTGACCCCATGTAAAGCAGCACACTGTAATAGGCTCTGGCTCCACATACATTTTGCCTCATGTCCAGGATATGGTAGTTCTATTTCATAATTGTACACTTTAACCCAATTTTGGAATCCAAAGCTTGTAAGGACAAAGAGCCTCTTGATCTGCTGAACAACAGGTGTGTCACAATTGACCTGTAGGAGATGCTTTGCCCAATGCTTTGCAGCATATCTGATCAGTGACTGTTGATATCTTTTCTGATTTGGCTCATCCAGCCTAAAAAATGGGATACTGGGATGTGTTTCCTTTGAGTAAAGCAAATAAGTTATGCAACATTGACAAATAAAGCTATCCCCTGTGCAAGGGTCCATCACTATGTTTGATCGGATTATCCTTGTCTTTTCCTGGATATATTTCTTGACAGATGCATGTGCCAGTTGTACAGTGTTATCACCCATTCTGGTCACAAGAGTGGAACAGATCTTCAGGACATCTGTTGAAGATGATAATCTTGCATCTGGGTAAAAGACATTCTCTTCCAAATTAAATTCCACAACAACAGCAAGATAGTCAATGTGCAATGGTTGCTTTGAAAATGCCAGCCATAGCAACAGTTTTGCAGCACATGATGCATCAGCAGATGGAATCCTACTGAGAATTTGGTCATATGTTCCCTCTAATGTCTCAGGAAGGTTTTCAAGAACATGATTCAATGTTTTTCTCCTTTTAGTGCATTTCTTTAGTTCATCCAATTGGCATGCTACCCAACGAAACCTATTCACCATTACACATGTCATTGTCCTGATGGGGCCACACTTACATTCCTTTTGCCTTTTCTAAAAGTACCCTTCTGATAAAACCTCCCTCTTCTGGACCCCATTCTTTCAACTCCAATGAAGAATTGAGCATAAAGTCTATGTAATCTTGAATGTCATCATCAACTAGCATCTCAACTTCCATAGGGTTCATTGCCATCATTGATTCAACAATCTGTTGTTCTCTTCTGCTTGTAACAAGAAGGTGACATTGCCATAGACCCCACCCATGCAGAGTTTGTATAAAATTTAGGGCAGACTCCCAGTCTAAACATTCATCCAATGCATCAATAAGAATGTAAGCCATTTCAAAGCTGGAGATAAATTGCCTCAGGATTTCCTGAAGTCTATCATCAAATGGCTTTGAAAATCCATTCATAGAATCCTGATAAGTTTTGTCCAGGAGTGACTGGTTAGATGGTTGGAAAGCAAGGAGATTAATGACCAATGAGCTAAGAATGTCAGTGACACTTCTTTTTTTGACATCAGAAACATCACAATAGAAATATGCCAATCCAACAGTGCCTTTTGAGTTTTTGTTAGCAATTGATTGAAGATCTTGGACAACAGTAGAACTTTAGGGCATTAACAGGCAGTTATGTATCAACAAAGAATAAATAGGCTCACAAAATAATTGTCTTTCCAGCACCAGCTAGGATTGTACGTATTAGGATCAACATATCCTTATCATTGGCATAGATTTACTTACAAATACCATGGATCCACAGGAATGAATTTTCTTTCTCCTTCCAATCTTTGTACACATCATGTTCCAAAAGCCATAACCCAGTACCAGGGTGGTGCTTTGCCACAGCATTTTTATGGTTTGCTGATGGATCACAAGGCATCAGCCACTTCCTGTACTTTTCTGTTATGCAATGTGAAGCCCAATCTTCCTACATATGCAAAGGGCATACCAATGTCACTTGAAGGTTTGGTCATTTGGACTACAATGTGTGATAAGATCCAGTGAATTCTAATTGTATTTGAAATACCTACTGTTTACATTCTACAATTTGTCAGGAAAGCATTTTTGTTGTTGAGATTACATACCCCATGATGAACATCAAAGAAGTGTGGATTGTGCATTGAGAGATGATGAGCATCTTGGAAAGCACTTCAGCAGCATTAGTAAGTTGTTAAAAAAAGTTGGTTAAACATACGGTTACATACCTTGAAATTGATGACAGAATAGGTAGCACTCAGCATCTGTAAGTGGCATCACCTGTAATACAGCCTGCTTACCCAGGGTGGAGGTACATTGCTGGGAAATGAGCAGTGCTTGGTCTTGGATATGCATGGTGGCTTAAATACAGATTAGGATTAGCCATGCAGAGGAATTGAGTTGCAAACCTGAACTGATGCTGCTGTGCCATTGTATCATCTGAGTTGATGTCAGTCAGCATTGGCGAGTACATGACTGTGACCCATACACATGTTCTTGGCCTTCTTCCTGTTAATCTCATGATGATCAAACACATCTGAACCTGATAGTGCACGCTTGCGAGTAATTCTCGGTGAGGAGGGCTCCATGATGGTGGTTTAAGTGAAAGATGAGCACTGTGGGAAAGGGCTGGTTGTGACATTCGCAGTCACGCTCACTGTGAACATCATATCCCGAGGCTATTCTCACGATCAAATGTTATTCAGCGTGTCCCAATGTATGGGGAAAGGTGAAACTACATCTGAGTAGCTGATACCCACTCTACAATCTTTACTTTATTTACATGCATGATCATTAGCAGAAACCAACTCAGGGAGGGAACTTTTCTCAGCAGTTCCCATAGAAGAGCTTAAGCTACAAATACACGCAGAATGTTCCAGACATCCGAGGAATGTCACCTGAATTAATGGTGCTGCCTCACTGCTGCTTTCTTTCTGATGATAATTGAAGTCAAGGTCTGAGGATAGTACTTGACATACTTAACATTATCAATACAACACTGCAGGTGATTGGAGTTCATAGTTACAGCAACTTCGTCCTAAACGAGGTATTATCAATATCAACATTGAGTAAAATCAACTGTAATCCCGAACTACCACCATATGCCCTCCAGGAATGAGTGACAACTAAGCAGTGCCCCGAGGCTTAGACTTGTGGTATTCTCAGAGAGCACCCCAGGATTATAAGCGTAGAATAGAACAGTCGGTATCAGTAAGCAGCCACGGCCCACGGGTCGACAAGCGATTGATAACGCTTAGCAGTTGAAACTTGAGAGGCGCATGAATGGATACGTAGCGACGTAAAAATCATCCACAGGGCCATGACTCGGTAATTTACTTCATATGTCGAGCCGTAAAGGGACATCAGCAGCGTCTGCGCCTCGTCCTGGCTCCAAATGCGAAGGTTTTCTCCCCTGGTGCCGCTGGATTAGCACCCGAAATAAAGGCGAGGTCCGCCAGGCGTGTATAGACTAACCAACCATATGCTCATTTGAATTCTGAGGGAAGCGGCGCAGCGCACACTTAGTCGTCTCGTCCTTTCTCCCTGATAACCTATTCGCAAATTCTGAATCAATAAAGAACGGAGGAGAAAACGAGGGAACTCTCACTTCATTGCCAAGCAGGACAGGTAGATCCTCTATGTATCTTGGTCTCTCTCACTCTGCGGAGCGATTTGGTAGCCCAAGCACGAGCCCGAGTAAACGACGCGGGAGGTTGTATTGTAGAGAGACGATGAAGCCATTGATGGTTGAGCGCTTTGAGCGATGGGCACTGCCGCGCGTCGATCAAGGAGTCGAGGCTCAGGGCAAAGGGGAAGGTGATGACGCAATATGTTTGTTGACAACAGGCGTGCGAACGCGGGCGTTGACTAAATCACATCCAGAAACCAGTGCACTCGCCGCTTCGATGATCGTCCGCAGAAACGTAAACCATAGTGAAAGACCTTCTATAATTCCACTCTCCGGCCCGTCAGCGCTTCAAATTCAATTGTCACATCATGGAAACAGCGTTGCTATCGAACTCTGCGTAATGATGATGCTGAGCACTGAGCACGTAAAAGTTAAACTGTGAAACAATGATAACGCCGCCAAGGGAACATGCTATTTGCGAAAGGACCTCGGAGTTACATTTGTAACGATAATGGCATTATATGCGTGCAGAGTGAACTCGAAGACCGTGGCACCTATCAGACATCCGCTAATGGATCCAAGTACATGCGAAGTCGCCGACCACATATCTGGAGACCCAAACTACTATCAGACTGTCACGCGTCGAACCCCACCTCTTTCATATTTCTGCGACAGATGAAAGCCACGTGTGTGCGTTGAGGATGCACAGAGGAGAGTATTAGTACGCAATAAGTGGTTAAACGAGCAGAGAGCTCACCCTCTGCCGCTGAAGACCCTCCCTCCCTGTCAAGTAGTTTCCAAGGAGCAAGAAAGACCCTGGATCCCGGATCGCCCTGCTAGCGAGACAGCACTCTCCCTGTAGTGTTGAGGCTGTAAAGCGAATCGGGCGATGAACAGGCGGGTAACTTGATGAGAGAAACGGCGAAGGAGTGGATGCTGGGTAAACTTGTCTCAAGTCGAAGGTATTTTGCGAAAAGATGGACGAGAATGCGGGAAAGAATGAAGGACTGTCCCGGGAGCGAAATATACGCGAGACAGCGAAAGGTGCGGGCACTGTGGGGTCGGAGCTGCGAGCTCCGACCTGAGGTATTTGATTTCCAAAAGGCCAACGCTACAACGATACGTCACTGATAGTAATACTGCAGAAATGACATCGATAGAAGCGCATATTGGATCGTCTTGCGGCCCTTCGACCCTCGATGTCTTTCCTGAACAATATATGTCAATCTTCCATCGCTAGTCGAGCGCTGAAGCTGAACGCACCTTGAGTTTGCTCTCCAAGTCCCCTGACCCTCCCAGTAGTGCTCACCATCAATCCTCGACCATGATCGCTTTAAAGGAACTGATGAGACGCCAACATTGAAGATGGCTCGCAACGCACCCACCTCCAGGATGCTTAGCGAAAAGGCGAAAGGAAAACAGCGAACCGTTGAGCCGTCTTCCCATGCTTCCACCTCAGATGTACCGACTTCAAGTCCAGAAGAATTCAAGAGAGCTTTCGTCATACGCTCAACGGGATGGGGTGTTACCGATTTACTTGTCACCATACATAAAGGCGAAATAGTCCGAGACGTGAAAAGGAAGGTGAAGTTGTTCTGTATATGCACAGAGCTTCTGTTGTATTGATATTAGCCTAGATCCGTCAAGCTCGTCCAGAGCTAAGGGACAGGCGGTTGCGGCTGATACTGTCTGGACAGCTAGCGCCAGGGAAGCGAGTCCCTTTAGGCCTCGGAACGTGCATATGCCGTCTATGCCACTCGAAGTGGTGGCCGGGAGACAGATTTCAGCGTTCTGTTCTGTTTCGAAACCCCTGCTCAGGTGATATGATTTACTTTTGAGAGCGACAAATAGAACGTGCAGTAGATAATGTCATTCGTCCAAACGACCGACGGCGACTATCAATTTAACATTGTGCTGCTTGGCACATTGCTCTTGCAAGGTCGTCAAGTCGCCCCCGGGCTTAACTGAATACGTCCTCAGTGACAACTGATTTCAATCTTCAACGACTTCAGTCGGGGTGCCAACAGTGATGCTCCCTCAGGTGTAGTCACAATTGAGCAACTTTATGGACTTCCGTATGCTTGCATGATCGCGGAACAGTAAGCTAGGAAGGTCAGGAATGCGCGAAAGGACTCGTGTCTGGTTCGCTGTACCAGAGTGAGAGGTGCTTTAGTTGACAAGAAGATCGATGAATAATGGTTAGGGTTCGTTCATCTCTTCCCGCAAAGTCAACGCATAAATTCTTCAATCCAGGAGCGGTCAGAGCCCCAAGTATATTGTGCTTATGAAGAGTCAATTTCTTCAAAGATCTTAGAGGCTTCACAAAGCAACTATCGTGAAATCGCGCTCAGATTTCGTTCAACTTCCCTGCCAACGCAGCCTGCCTTAACAGTAGTACCAATGTGTTGGTATTGGGGCATCTGCAAAGTCACTGTCAATACCAAAGGCGTGAATATGATGCATGAGCACTGACAAGTGACTGCCCGTCGCCCCCTGTGGCTAGTTTCCTCATCATCCGTTCACTCCGCTCCTTTTTTTACTTCCCGAGCATTGTACTATGATACATGGAGCGGCTTGAATAGAACTCCTTAACGTCAGAGGGGTAAGCTTGAGCGTAAACTGAAAATCTGAATCGCATCAAATGCCGACTGACAAAATTCATCTGGACGTACTAGGTCAAGGTCCGGATTAACAGTCAGATGGATATACAAGCGTTTGAAACTGAGGATTTAAGAGGCCGTCATAATCGACAAGCCTGTTTATAATCTGTGTTGAGAAAAGATATTACAGAAAAAGGCTGGATTGCACTTACTCCTCAGCTTGGGGATTGTGTAATTCCCGGGCATATAGGGTGACCGCTAGCTTGCTCTTCAGGTTCGGATATACTGGCGAGCTTGGCGGGGAGCATGTCTAACACGCTTTGTGCGAGCTTGAAGCGACCAGAGGCTATCGCAAGTTAGAGATATTGTTGGAGCTGGGAAGAATAAGACTTTGAAAAGACAACAGGAAAAGGAACAAACCTCGAAAGCCTTATCCACGGACCGTTCCGCAGCAACGACCGCAATACATCCAATCCACGTTCGCGCGCTCGCAGCAACTCTCATTTCCGTTCTTCGATCGAGTCTCCTCCATCGATTCTCATACCTTCATCTACGAAAATGTCAATATATTACTTAAAATAAACGAATGCAACTCACCGATACCCGCTTCCAACCTGAATGAGACGAGGAACAGCGCATACCGCTCGCGGCGTTCTCGTCCAACGCACCAGCGTACAACGCGATCAAATGCCGTTCACCTGCATCCTGCACCACTACTTTCAGATGGCCGTCCCATACTCGACACAAAACCACATACCTCTAGCAACCTAATATGCGGTCTGCACAGCCCCGACGGGCACCGAAACATCAAGCAACCCAAGGTACAAACTCAAATGTGCAGAAAAAACGATAAACCGGAACGTATTCCTCCATTCCAGGACCGTACACCCCGTCATTGAGTCCGCGTCAAGTCTTTCACTTTTCCAACTCCATATTATGCTCAGCCGGAGGACCAGACGAAGCAGAAGTAGTTTGGAGGAGCGTAGATGGTCTTCCCATGTTTTACAGGCGGATCGGAGGATGGGGAATGTTTGAGGTGAAGAGCAGGGGGCGGCGTAGAGAGGTTTGGTAGGTTTGACTGAGGGTTAGGTTAGGGTCTGAGTTGGTGGATAGAAAGGGTGGACTCGGACGTACATTGAGGGCGGCGCGGGTGCACATCGATTTCCATAGTTTTCGGTGTCTGTTTCCGGACCAGACGTGGTTGTTCATGGCTTCGTCTTCGTTTTCCGTCGCGTCTGTAGGACCTGTGACTGCCATTCAAGTCAGCTCGTGTCTAGAAGCGAGGGCAAGGCGAAAAGCAGGATAGGGAATTTATAATTCCTGCATTCCTGCAGGACCGGACAATAAACAAGGAAAAGAACATGTACATTCCATCTAAACAAAAACAGACCCCGTATGCTGGCGGCTCTCCATGGCTGATGGGCGCGTCTACAAAGTTCGATGGCCCCTTCGAGACGGCCAGCGCGTATATGCGCATATATGAATTGCAGGCTCCTCTCGTAGCTCTACGCGCATAAATTAGAAAACATCCTTGATTTTTTTTCAGTGGCACTCACCGCATCATCTGAAGCTCACTCTTGCTCGTCGCATCTGGATCAAGTGCGTCTACTACCCCCGCGGCCGGCGTCGTGGACATTCTTTGACTTTGTATGAGCATATGCTTCGTAAAACTCCAGTATCGTTGCTGATGGTTGAGCCGCAATATCGTGTGCATGGTGGCGAACTCAATCAAGAGCGACGATACGCGCATAATGGCTCGCGCAAGCGTCCAAGTCGGTGTTTATGGATTCGAATGAAAAGTTGGCTGCAGTGTTGCCGTTTTCCTCGCAGCATCCAAGTATTGGGCTCTAATCTTGCTAGTTCGGTATAGACGCGTCTTGGGCATCTTCCAGGTTCTGTCTGCATATGTTCCCGATTCTGAGCGCAAATCTAGATCGCGGATTGAGTAGCGCATGAAGGTCAGGTTGAGCGACGGAGAGAGACCGGTTTCCGGACCGGCTCCCGACCTTCCCGATAAGGATGCATTCGTTCTCACGGCAGAATTTCATACACGCTGTCGATTACCCTTCCATGTTCGACGAGCGTGTTGAATTTGTATTTGAACTTCGTACAATAGGCTCGGCCTCGGTTTCTTTGAATAGTTGATTGTGAACCAAATTTTTATTCGACCAGTGTCGTGTAACGTGTTAATGCTAATGCCTTCCGCGTAGAGCGTCCAAATACTGTATAATTAATAACTAATAATAGCGAGATCCCATCAAAAGTATACCGATTAGGTATACGCATCAAACCACGCATCACGAGCTGTTGAAGCTCGTCGTTTCTCCCAAAATCCATATACATATGTCGGGATTGTATATCCCAACATGAATGTCATGATAGCAGTGGGTTATTAGAAGGTGCCAGGCTAGGGTTGGTAAAGACGGGTGGCTTATAACAACATCATATCCATCACGACACTTTCGCAAGGAGGTAATTAGGAGTTAAAAACAAACATATAAGAAAAGAAGATCATGTGCCCATGGAACTTGATTTTCAGGTGTTGCCCATCGCTTCCTTATATGTAGGTGGCCGATCAGATGTCTCCACCGGCTGAGGTGGTGACTCTTTTGCTAGATGTCGGAGTCCCTGCCAAATCGACTTCCACATTGTAGTAAATATACCATTATGAGGCGGCACCCTTAAGTTGGGCCGATGGAGGTCCCTGTATTCTTTTGAAGTTGCTTCATGATGACTGAGTTAGAGGATGATGGATCCAAAAGTGATGCGTAGAACGCACGCAATACTTTTACTAGTCCTTTGAGCTGGGGCAGGCCTACAGCGAGCGCATATGGCAGAAGCTCATCATCTATCACATTCACAGGACGGTTTGGGTCAATTACATGGCATAGTACGACCTGCCGCCCATGATGCCAGCGTATCTACAATGTAACAATTCTAGTGTTAATTGACCTATTTGCAGAGACATAGCACTGAAAGTCTGAAACCACTCACTTTATAACGTATACCATTTACATCCCATTGTGCATGATTCCAATAATAATGATTCTCAGGCGTTCGGCACATTGTTACACATTCATCCACAATCCTCCTAGAACGGTCACAGAGATAGACACTGATAACCATGCAGTATTAAAGTCAGATAATATATATAAAGACTAAAAGAAAACTTTCAATAGAATAGATTCAGTAAAGCCTGACCCGTAGCTGGATGTATTCATCTTCTGGAGTTGGAGAGGCGAATCTGAGGTCAAGCGTGAGGATAGGAGGCTTGTCACGAAAAACGACGGTGACAACGTGAGTTTCAGGTTATGAGGTTTGTTTGTGACTATTTGTCGTACTATCCATCCTCGACGCTCGCCCGTTCGTGAATCCGATGAACATCGGAGTGCTGCACCTGAACTTCCCATCGGAAAATGGACTAGGGGTCGCTCTATTTGACACTGGTCCCATAATCATCGCCCTACACCGTCGCCTCCGCCCCAGGCTTATATTTCGGTTCCCAGAATGAGCTTTGTTTGACCCTAGGCCGCCGCAGTGCGCAGAGTAGCAGGATGTTTCGAGTACCTTTCATACTTTTGCAGTGGAATAGGTTAGTTACCTCTCCCATTTTGATATCAATTTCACAGTTCCCTGACAATTCAACGAGGAAGGGCGAAACAATTCAGCATGTATTGTGTGGCAACATTGCAGGCCAGGGGTGCGAAAGTGAAAGTGAAAGTGAGGGTGACGGACAATCATTTGTCAGTGTTCGTGCATCATATTCACATTTTCGGTATTGACAGTGATTTTGCGGATGTTCCAATGCCATAAATGCATTGGTACTAGTGCTACAGTGGGCCGAGGCTGCCATGAAATTGAACGAACTCTGCACGCGATTTTACGGTAGAAGACTCTTTGATACATCGTTTAGGTTAATTCAACAGTATCCTATCATAAGATTGCTAGTAAAGTGTTCATTATGTATACCAGCCTCTTCTTGTTCTAGAACCACCTCGCCGCAAATATAAGTCACCAAGTCCCTAACCCAGCAGCATCAACAGGCGGGCGTGACTAATGTAACTGCTACCGGCTGCTGGAGCAGTTGCAAACGGATCCGACCCTCCACCTTCCAACCCATCCAACACTGCCTGCCTCACCGCACTCAGATATTCACCCAACCTTGTCTTCCTCAACCGTTTCCTACCCAAGAGTTGTGCTTGTTATTCCTCAAGTTGTTTTTGCAACGGTCCCAGCTCGTCATCTACGTCTACGCCGAGGAAGTCATCGTATAGTCTGTATCGAGAGTCTGCAACGATGTTGGGGAGGTTGAGGGCACGTTTTAGGTTTCTGGTTGTGATCAGGTGTAAGGGCGAGGTCGGAAAGGGGAAGGAAGAAAACGACGTACTCGGGAAACCATTTCCTCGACGCGTATAAGAGGGAATGTAGCCTGATCGCCAGCTCGGGAAGGAACACTCTCCTTACACGTATCATTTCTTTTCGTCGTTTGTCCGTTGGATCGGCTTTGTTAGAATCACCACAAAAGCGAATCAAGCGAGAAAAGGCATACCAGCTGAATATTCTTCGGTGTTGACGAGCCATTTGGCTGTCAACAGCCTTGTTACTTGTTCGTTCGCTTCTTCTTCAAGTACAGCATGGTAATCTGATAACCACGCTGCGCGGGTTTGCCCCAATCGAGCCTAAGTTAATTGTCAGTTAATCTTATTGATAAACCAAAGCCGAAGATAAACGTACCGATTCTCAACATGTCCATATCAATCTCCAGCGCCTGCCACGACCGGTAATGGAGGTACTCCGTCGCTCGCTCTTCAGGTTCGGATATACCGGCAAGCTCAGCAGGGAGCATGTCTAATATGCTGTGTGCGAGTTTGAGCCGACCCGAGACTTTCACGAGGTAAAAATGTTATAATCAATGCTCTTACCGAGGAAGAAGCGCCTACGTTTGTTGACAACAGGCGTGCGAACGCGGGCGTTGACTAAATCACACCCAGAAACCAGTGCACTCGCCGCTTCGATGATCGTCCGCAGAAACGTAAACCATAGTGAAAGACCTTCTATAATTCCACTCTCCGGCAGCCCGTCAGCACTTCAAATTTAATTGTCACATCATGGAAACAGCGTTGCTATCGAACTCTGCGTATGATGCTGAGCACTGAGCACGTAAAAGTTAAACTGTGAAATAATGATAACGCCGCCAAGGGAACATGCTGTTTGTAAAAGGACCTCGGAGTTACATTTGCAACGATAATGGCATTATATGCGTGCAGAGTGAACTCGAAGACCGTGGCACCTATCAGACATCCGGTAATGGATCCAAGAGACTCTCTTTATTCGCGCTGGTACATGCGAAGTCGCCGACCACATATCTGGAGACCCAAACTACTATCAGACTGTCACGCATCGAACCCCACCTCTTTCATATTTCTGCGACAGATGAAAGCCACGTGTATGCGTTGAGGATGCACAGAGGAGAGTATTAATACGCAATAAGTGGTTAACGCGTTGATGAGCAGCTGAAGACCCTCCCTGCCTGTCAAGTAGTTTCCAAGGAGCAAGAAAGACCGGAGCAAGAAAGACTGGATCCTGGATCGCCCTGCTAGCGAGACAGCACTCTCCCTGTAGTGTTGAGGCTGTAGAGCGAATCGGGCGATGAACAGGCGGGTAACTTGGAGTCCTTGATGAGAGAAACGGCGAAGGAGTGGATGCTGGGTAAACTTGTCTCAAGTCGAAGGTATTTTGCGAAAAGATGGACGAGAATGCGGGAAAGAATGAAGGACTGTCCCGGGAGCGAAATATACGCGAGACAGCGAAAGGTGCGGGCACTGTGGGGTCGGAGCTGCGAGCTCCGACCTGAGGTATTTGGTTTCCAAAAGGCCAACGCTACAACGATACATCACTGATAGTAATACTGTAGAAATGACATCGATAGAAGCGCATATTGGATCGTCTTGCGGCCCTTCGACCCTCGATATCTTTCCTGGACAATATATGTCAATCTTCCATCGCTAGTCGAGCGCTGAAGCTGAACGCACCCTGAGTTTGCTCTCCACATCTGCAAGTCCCCTGACCCTCCTAGTAGCGCTCACCTCAATCCTCGACCATGATCGCTTTCAGGGAACTGATGGGACGGGAAGCGTCACGGTGATGCCGTGACATGGCCTGCACTCGCTGCGGGCCGAGATACCGAGTTCGGGATAAGTTTCCAAGGCATGGGACGACCAAACGCTGTCACTCTAACTTGCTCACCGAAGTAGCTGCGATTCCTTTGATATGCGGTTGTAAGTTGATTATAGGACTATGCCGAGTGTCCTCTTCCACGAAGTTCTATCATGTGACGCGTTACATCGCTTCCTTGCCTCTTGACCGCCATACAGCTGCATTGTTCATTGCACAACACCAGGTAACCTCATTTTGGTCTATTCTGAGCATAACTCTCAATTCCATATAATTCTTTCATAGACTGTGATCACCATCATATCAGCAGATCCACCTCAGGTAGTGAATACTGGTGTCTTTGCTGGACATGAGAATGTTGTTGTTATACTAGATAGCCAATTCATAGAGGTATTGTATTTCAGCTTCCACCTGGAAATTGTCAATAATGAAGACTCATAGATCAACTACTATATTTCAGACCCTTCCAATGTTGATCTACCTGCTTTACCTCCTCTCAAACATTCTAGTATTTTCTTTACAGGCCAAGATAAGTACTTGCAAAAACTGAAGGATCACTTTACCTCCAATGTTGGAGGTGAAAGAATTGTTTTCCTCTTGCATGGTTTAGGTGGCATTGGCAAGACTCAAATTTGCCTTAAATTCATTGAAGAAAATCCTGATTTGTCAGTATTTCACACATTTGTGTAGTTATTCAAATAACTAACCTATTCAAGGTTCTCTGACATATTCTGGATTGATGCTTCTTCTGAGAAAAGTGTTGAATTTGTACTCACCCAGATATCCTCAACCTACAGTACTTCACCAGATGGTAGACCCTCAGCCAGATCTGCTCTTGAGTGGATTTCTCAAAGGTCTAATTTTTTCATCATGTATGATGGAGCAGATGGTCATTACTCAGTGATTGAAAAATTCCTCCCACCAGGAAATGGAGGAAATGTTATGATAACAAGTAGGAACATTGGATTGAAGAGGCTCAGTGCATTGAGCAAGAACTCAATGGAAATGTATGGCATGGAAGATGAAGATGCTATTTGCTTGCTTTTGAAGTCAGCCATGCTTGATGACACAAATGATGATATCTATAATCTGGCTCAGCAGCTTGTGTTGCAATTGGACAAGATCCCTCTTGCCATTGACCAAGCAGGAGCATATATGCATTCCTGTGGTTGCAGCATTAATGATTATTTGGAATTATTCACAAGATACAAGAATGAGTTAATGAGGAACACTCCAGGATTTGAGGGTGCTTCAGATTATGGAACATCTACATATGGGACATGGGACATCTCCATGAAAGAAATGGAGGGTATAGATGCAAATGATAGTTCACAGGAATCTGTTGCAGCACAAAGTGCCACCAAGCTCCTGAGGATCTTTGCTTTATTAGATCATGCTGATATACCACAAGAATTATTCAAGGGTGCTGCTGAGAACTACATGAAAAGACAGATGGACGATCATATGTATCTGTTATCATCATTGAGCTTGCTGGATGATGAAACTGTGTTCATGGGAAAACATGGGGAGTGGGATAAATTAAAGTTTCTAGATGGCATCCAGGTGTTACTTTCATTTTCTTTGGTCAGGAGTCATAATCACATGTATTCCATGCACTTACTAGTAAGTGCCTGGAGTAGGAACTCCATACCAAAAGCAGAAGTAAATGATCTCTATTACATAGCAAGAGCATTGCTATCCTGTTCAATAGCTCTTGATTGGAAAACTGATAATTATGAATTCTGTCAATCACTTGCACCACACATTAGATCAAACATTTTGCATGGATTGGAATTAAAGTTGAACAGCAAGTACTATGATGATCAATATACAAGATTTGCACTTGTATTTGATCATGTTGGGAGCTGGGATGAAGAAGAACAATTGCTACACATTGCAGTTCATCAAAGGAAAACAGAGCTGGGATTGGATCATTTATACACTCTTGTCAGCATGGCAAATTTGGCATTAACATACAGGAATCAGGGAAGGTGGGATGAGGCAGGGAGGCTTCAGATGAATGTGCTGAATGCATTCAAACCAAAGTTTGGATCAGACCACCCATTCACTCTCACCAGCATGTCAAATCTGGCATTAACATACAAGAAGCAGGGAAGGTGGGATGAGGCAGAGCAGCTTGAGATGGATGTAATGAATGCATTCAACACAAAGTTTGGACCAGACCACACATCCACTCTCACCAGCATGGCCAATTTGGCATCAACATACAGGAATCAGGGAAGGTGGGATGATGCAGAAAAGCTTGAGATGGATGTAATGAATAGATTTGGAACAAAACTGGGATCAGACCACCCATCCTCTCTCACCAGCATTGCCAATTTGGCATCAACATTCTGGAATCAGGGAAGGTGGGATGAGGCAGAGAAACTTCAGATGGATGTGATGAATACAAGGAAAGCAAAACTTGGATCATACCACCCAGACACTCTTACCAGCATGTCCAATTTGGCATCAACATACAAGAATCAGGGAAAGTGGGATAAGGCAGAGAAGCTTCAGGTGGATGTGATGGATGCAAGAAAAATAAAGCTTGGATTGGACCACCCAGACACACTCACCATCATGTCCAATTTGTCATCAACATACAGGAATCAGGGCAGGTGGGATGATGCAGAGAAGGTTGAAATGGATGTGATGAATGCATTCAAAGCAAAGCTTGGATCAGTCCACCCTTCCACTCTCACCAGCATGTCAAATTTGGCATCAACATACTGGAATCAGGGAAGGTGGGATGAGGCAGAGACACTGCAGCTAGATGTGATGAATGCATTTAAAACAAAGCTTGGATCAGATCATCCATCCACTCTCACCACCATGGCCAATTTGGCATCAACATACTGGAACCAGGGAAGGTGGAATGAGGCAGAAAAAGCTTCAGATGGATGTGATGAATACAAGGAAAATGAAGCTTGGATCAGACCACCCAGACACTCTCACAGGCATGGCCAAATTGGCATCAACTTACTGGAATCAGGGAAGATGGGATGAGGCAGAGAAACTTCAGATGGATGTGATGAATGCATTCAAAGCAAAGCTGGGATCAGACCACCCAGACACCCTCACCAGCACAGCCAATTTGGCATCAACATATTAGAATCAGGGAAGGTGGGATGAAGCAGAGAAGCTTCAGATGCATGTAGTGAATGTATTTAAAACAAAGCTTGGATCAGATCACCCAGACACTCTTACCAGCATGTCCAATTTGGCATCAACATACTGGAGTCAGGGAAGGTGGGATGAGGCAGAGAAGTTTGAGGTGGATGTGATGAATACAAGAAAAACAAGGCTTGGATCAGACCACCCAGACACTCTCACCAGCATGTCCAATTTGGCATCAACATACAAAAATCAGGGAAGGTGGGATGATGCAGTGAAGCTTCAGGTGGATGTGATGAATGCATTCAAAACAAAACTTGGATCAGATCACCCAGACACTCTCACTGGCATGTCCAATTTGGCATCAACCTACGGGGATCAGGGAAGATGGGATGAGGCAGAGAAGCTTGAGATGGATGTGATGAATACAAGAAAAATAAAGCTTGGGTCAGACCACCCATCCACTCTCAGCAGTATGTCCAATTTGGCATCAGCATACAAGAATCAGGGAAGGTGGGATGAGGCAGAGAAGCTTGAGATGGATGTGATGAATGCATTCAAAGCAAAGCTTGGACCAGACCACCCATCTACTCTTGCTAGTATGTCCAATTTGGCATTAATATATTTGAAGCAAGAAAGGTGGGATGAAGCACAGAGGCTGCTGATGGAGATGTTGAATGAAGAAGGGTTGAATGATGCAGAGGAACTGGAGTTGGATGTGATAAATGCCAAAACAGTGAAGCCTGAATCAGGCCATCTGGATGCAACTGTCACCAGTATCACCAACCAAGCCCCTTCAACCAATCAAGTTCTTCTGACAGTTCAGCAAGATCATAACCAACCTGAGAACATGGTAAACTAAGCAAGCTGACCTTCACTTATATCTAATAACTTCTTTTGCTTAGTCAAAGCCCCTTGACCAGCTATCTGAGATCCAACAACCTGAAGAACAAGAGCCCATAGTAGGTTGCATGCACATTCACTTTAATTTTCCTACTAGATTTGTATTCTGTATAGATCCCCAGTACCTTTGACCATTTCAAAGAGGTTGCACATCAGGTACATGAGCAGGGTCAAGATTTGGTGCCCATGGTATTCTATCATTGCACACCAACTGCCAAGTTACATCTGACCTGTTCTTTGATGCAGCCTTCCAATCCTGGTGAACAACAACTTGAACACATTGCAACACAACCTAAGAATAAGTTTATTAAGGGACTCAAAGGCATATGGAGAAAACTGAAGTGTTAAGTACATTTTACTTAACATTTTTCAATATGATAGCACACTAGTAGATGGAAATGGTCCAACAGCAAGTATACAACTGATTTTTTCAAATGTGTGGTTCTTGACACTGTGACCCCTTATACAGTTATACTTACAAGTCACTTCACTGATATCACTACCATCTCTAAGTAACAATAACTTTGATAAGCATGCTGTTCAAAACAGCAGTTGGTATGTTTATTGTGTTGGTGGTGTGTGAAATACATGATGTTCCTCAAACTGAGCCTGTATGCTTCAGGCCTCATGCCCTTTCCAGACCTATATGTGACATGATTGCCATGAGCACAGTAATCCCATGACCATGATCACAATTTTTAGAGGGATGAATGATAAGACAATGGTGAAAATGTTATGGGCACTACTTGCTCAAAATCAGAGTATGGCCCTTTGCATCTAGGAAATACAGTTCATGAGTAACATGTCATGTTCACAGTTACCTAGTACTAGGCTGACAAGCAGAAACTCAGACAATTTGTGTACCAGTCTTTCCCAGACAATCAGATGATAATCAGAAAATTGAATGACTTGTGACACTGTATCCTCAGACAAATTGATTAGCTTGCATGTCAGTCCTTCCCAGATGCCATACCTGTATCTACAGCTTCATTGTTGGATGGGTATGCACCTCAGGCCCTCACATATAGGTTCCAACTGAAATAACAGTGAAAATATATTATTTCCATACTTAATACAATGGGGATTGACTAGGTTGGCTTAGAGATTAGGTATACGCATCAAACCACACCAACTGAGATCCAAGATACATAGCCCAAGTGGCTATACATATGTTGGGATTGCATATCCCAACATGAATGTCACAATAGCAGTGGGTTATTAGAAGGTGCCAGGGTCAGGCTAGGGTTGGTAAAGACGGGTGGCTTATAACAACATCATATCCATCACGACACTTTCGCAAGGAGGTAATTAGGAGTTAAAAACAAACATATAAGAAAAGAAGATCATGTGCCCATGGAACTTGATTTTCAGGTGTTGCCCACTGCTTCCTTATATGTAGGTGGCCTATCAGATGTCTCTACCGGCTGAGGTGGTGACTCTTTTGCTAGATGTCGGAGTCTCTGCCAAATCGACCTCCACATTGTAGTAAATATACCATTTTGAGGCGGCACCCTTAAGTTGGGCCGATGGAGGTCCCTGTATTCTTTTGAAGTTGCTTCATGATGACTGAGTTAGAGGATGATGGATCCAAAAGTGACATGTAGAACGCACACAATACTTTTACTAGTCCTTTGAGCTGGGGCAGGCCTACAGCAAGCGCATATGGCAGAAGCTCATCATCTATCACATTCACAGGACAGTTTGGGTCAATTACATGGCATAGTATGACCCGCAGCCCACGATGCCAGCATATCTACATTGTAACAATTCTAGTGTCAATTGACCTATTTGCAGAGACATACATAGCACTGAAAGTCTGAAACCACTCACTTTATAATGTATACCATTTACATCCCATTGTGCATCATTCCAATAGTGATCCTCAGGCTTTCTGCACATTGTTACACATTCATCCACAATCCTCCTAGAATGGTCACAGAGATAGACACTAATAACCATGCAGTATTATAGTCAGATAATATATATAAAGACTAAAAGAAAACTTTCAATAGAATAGATTCAGTAAAGCCTGGGTAGCTGGATGTATTCATCTTCTGGGGTTGGAGAGGCGAATCTGAGGTCAAGCGTGGTAATAGGAGGCTTGTCACGAAAAACGACGGTGACAATGTGGGTTTCAGGTTATAATTTATTTGTGACTATTTGTCAAACTATCCATCCTCGATGGCAAGCGTCGCTCGCCCGTGAATCCAAATTTTCCGTGGGCAACATCCCGCTATCTCGCGGGATTGCCCCTTCTTCACCGCCAGATTTGACGACAAAGCGCTTGCAATTCTGCAAGCTAAACGATTGAAGCAAGTCCGCCAGACGCGCGATCAACGTCATGAAAACAAACACGCCGCCCGTTTCGCCGCTCGTTACGATGGCCTCGACTCATATCGATAGGCCCCTTCTCCTTCCAAGGATCAACGATCCGATCCCTACACTGTCATGTTTGGGGTTGGACTATCGGACCACCATATGCGGCCCTATGCCGATGACGTGTTTAGTATAAGTATATCTTACGGGTTCTTTTTCCTCGCTCTAGTAGTGTTGGCTTTTTTCCCAGTGTACCTATGTAGTGTGTGTGGCAATACACTCCTTCTATTCAAAAAAAAAAAAAAAAAAAAGAATCCAAATTTTCACAATGAACATCGGAGTGCTGCACCTGAACTTCCCATCGGAAAACGGACTAGAGATCGCTCTATTTGACCCTGGACCCTTAATCATCGCCCTACACCGTTGCCTCCGCCCAGGCTTATACTTCGGTTCCTAGAATGAGCTTTGTTTACCCTAGGCCGCCGCAGTGCGCAGAGTAGCAGGATGTTTCGCGTACCTTTCATACTTTGGCAGTGGAATAGGTAAGTTACCTCTCCCATTTTGATATCAATTTCACAGTTCCCTGACAATTCAACGAGGAAGGGCGAAACAATTCAGCATGTACTGTATCGCTTCCCGGCGGCTCGCCGTAGAGACGACTACATTGTCAATTTTTCCGCGAACGACGAAGGATTTTATCGTCATTGGGGCTGCTCATGGGTGGGAGCTGGGTAAATCTCTTTATGCGATGGCAATGTACCTTCACTGAAGTATATAAAAAAGGAGCGGAGTGAACAGATGACGAGGAAAGTGGCAACATTGCAGGCCAGGGGTGCGAAAATGAAAGTGAAAGTGAGAGTGAGGGTGACGGGCAACCATTCAATGTCAGTGTTCGTGCATGGTATTCGCATTTTCGGTATTGACAGTGATTTTGCATAAACGCATTAGGCTTCAATGAAGTCGAACGAATTCTGCACGCGATTTTACGGTAGAAGACTCTTTGATAGTATCCTATCGTAAGATAGCTAAAATGCTCATTACAAGTGGATATATGTATACCAGCCTCTTCTTATTCTAGAACCGCCTCGCCGCAAATATAAGTCACCAAGTCCCTAACTCAGCAGCATCAACAGGTGGGGATGACTAATGTAACTGCTGCTGCTGGAGCAGAGGGTTGGAGGCGGCAGCCCCAGGAGCGCATGATCTAGCACAAGCGGCAGCATTCTAGTGCTCAAGTCGCGCCGGGTCGGGCCTTCCTTGTCAACGCAGCCTGCCTTAACGGTAGTACCAATGTATTGGTATTGGGGCATCTGCAAAGTCACTGTCAATACCAAAGGCGTGAATATGATGCATGAGCACTGACAAGTGACTGCCCGTCGCCCCCTGTGGCTAGTTTCCTCCGAATCATCCGTTTACTCCGCTCCTTTTTTACTTCCCGAGCATTGTACTATGATACATGGAGCGACTTGAATAGAACTCCTTAACGTCAGAGGGGTAAGCTTGAGCGTGAACTGAAAATCTGAATCGCATCAAATGCCGACTGACGAAATTCATTTGGACGTACTAGGTCAAGGTCCGGATTAACACGCACGACTGACGTGACTTAGGGCCGAGACGTCGACCTGTTGCTAGGTCTCGACATGCTCAAAGCCCACCAAGCATGCATCGACTTGGAAAAGAACGTCCTCCGGATTCAAGGCCGTGAAGTCCGGTTCCTGAGCGAACACGAGCTACCGATCAAGCATTACAGAAAAAGGCTGGATTGCCATTGCACTTACTCCTAACAGGCGTGCGAACTTCGTGGCCACGCTTGACTAAATCATCACACCCAGCGCTCGGCGCCGTGCCAGTGAAAGACCTTCTATAATTCCACTCTCCGGCAGCCCGTCAGCACTTCAAATTCAATTGTCACATCATGGAAACAGCGTTGCTATCGAACTCTGCGTATGTGAGCACTGAGCACGTAAAGTTAAACTGTGAAACAATGATAACGCCGCCAAGGGAACATGCTATTTGCGAAAGGACCTCGGAGTTACATTTGCATTATATGCGTGCAGAGTGAACTCGAAGACCGTGGCACCTATCAGACATCCGGTAATGGATCCAAGAGATTCTCCTTATTCACGCTGGTACATGCGAAGTCGCCGACCACATATCTGGAGACCCAAACTACTATCAGACTGTCACGCGTTGAATCCCATCTCTTTCATATTTCTGCGACAGATGAAAGCCACGTGTATGCGTTGAGGATGCGCAGAGGGGAGTATTAGTACGCAATAAGTGGTTAACGCGTTGACGAGCAAAGAGCTCACCCTCTGCCGCTGAAGACCCTTCCTGCCTGTCAAGTAGTTTCCAAGGAGCAAGAAAGACCCTGGATCCCGGATCGCCCTGCTAGCGAGACAGCACTCTCCCTGTAGTGTAAAGCGAATCGGGCGATGTCAATCTTCCATCGCTAGTCGAGCGCTGAAGCTGAACGCACCCCGAGTTTGCTCTCCACATCTCCAAGTCCCCTGACCCTCCCAGTAGTGCTCACCCTCAATCCTCGACCATGATCGCTTTCAAGGAACTGATGGGACGCCGACATTGAAGATGGCTTGCAACGCGTCCACCTCCAGGATGCTCAGCGAACAGGCGAAAGGAAAACAAATAATCTAAGATGTGAAAAGGAAGGTGAAGTTGTTTTGTATATGCACAGAGCTGCTGTTGTGATATTAGCCTAGATCCGTCAAGCTCGTCCAGAGCTAAGGGACAGGCGGTTGCGGCTGATACTGTCTGGACAGCTACTAACCGGCTTGGTTTGTCAACTATGTTGGATGTGAACGACATGGCTCGTTGTCACGGCGTTGATTATACATCGCTGCTGGTGGACGACTTGCGTCATGGGTGCTGCAGCGTTGACACAGCGGGACACGATACAGAGAGTGGACAAGTTGTAGGAAGCACAGTTCTTGCGCGTACGGTCTGAGATATCTGATTAATCGCAGGGCAAGGACCGTTTTTAATTAACGTTGTCAACACTAGCTGGCATGGACACATTGGTGACGACATGTCCGAGGTGGGATAGGGTGGCGGTAATGATTTCAATCCGAAATCGGGAAATGACGGTTCTGTGGCGTACCAGGACAAGTTGAAGTTTCGTTCGGACATGTGACATTAACTCTCTAGGTGGCGCGCTGATGCCAGGATCAAGGAGGTATGGGATGCAATCTCATTCGTTCTCGCCTAGTGACAATTTTAACATTCACCATCAAGAATTCTGTGTCGACGTACTACTAAGGGGAAACACGAGAGCTAGGTATCTATCTTACTATCCATAATAAAACAACCGCCACAGTCCAATTTCCCTAACTACGCTTGCTTTAAATTCAGCGTTAAATTAGTAAAAACTGAAATGCAGGCTATTGATTAGAGAAAAGTACTGACAGACTTCGACACCCGAACCTCTAGTTCAACAAATACATTCCTCTGAGGCTCTCCCAGGAATTACAACAAATTAACACCAAATTCAACCCAATAATGTGTAGACAACCAATGGATATACATGACACGGCAAGCCAAAATGCATATTTTGGTGAGTTCGTGAATATGAGCAGTGCGGAAGACTCCCCTGAGGCCACTGGAGAATATTGGATTTCGTACAGGGATGCTAGGAGAAAAAATACGGCGAAAACCGTGCACAAAACTCCCCAGACTATGGTGGCTGCGGCGTTGAATGCCCAGAACGTCAATAGACTTGATGGGAATTTGGTATTAGGAGGCATGATTGCCGCTGCCCAGCTAAGCGCCATCTGACTCCCAGTGGGAAGGGTAAAACCCATCAGGAAAAAAGTGAACGCCCAAGACATGAGGCCAACAGAGCCACGGACCGCGCTAGATGTAAAAATAAATTGAGGCCCGGAGTAGAAATTGCATACTGAACACGAAAAACCTGAAAATAGTTGTGTAGGTGATCGCCGCACCGACACCACAAACCGATGTCAATAACGCGCACATGTCCTTTGACCGAACTTGAATTTCCTGCAAAATGTTGCTATCAGTTGTTTTGTAGACGCTCGGGGGGGAGGATATGCCTTGGACCATGCCGCAACGTTAGGATGACCTGCATCCGGAGTTATATGCTGAAGCTTCTGAGTCTCCAACTCGAGATTCACGTCATCCAGCTGATTGAAATTCGCTCAGAAGGCTGCAACAAGGGATACGATAAGAATCCTGCCTGTTTCGTCAGGTGGCGAATTGCGGCATCAATATTAGTTAGCATGGCAGCATTAGCCAGAAACTCATTTTCCTTCATACGAATTGAGTGTCAGATTCGGATGCTTTGGAGAGGGCCCCAATACAAACTTTGCCTTGGATATAGGGCGACGCCTGAATCTTCTGTATTACTGACATTTGTACAAGTTTTGCATTACGCAGCTATCGAGTCGGAAATGAGGTGTGCACAAGGAAAGTTACCAATGAGGACAGCATTACTCACAGCAGATGTCAGGTCCTTTCGGTGCTTTTCCAAACCTACATCACTTGTGTCACGGTCCTAGTAGATGACCACGAAATCAATTTGTATCCACTACTACAACTGTTAAATATTAACTCGCCTGCCGGTTGCACTCGTCTTTAAAGCAATTGATATTTTCTGACATGATGGGCAAGGCGTTGATACGAATCGTTAGCGCGCTGCGCAACAGGAGGAAGGAATGAATGTGTCCGCCGAATCCCTCCAAGCTTATGACAGGTTGATATTCATCATTCTGGAAATGACTTGTTCACCGCTACGGCGTGTCGACAGCGGGCAAACTACAAGAGCATTTTCTCGGCTCTAGTGTCATGTCTGGACCACTCTTATGTCCAAAAATGGACACAAGTGTTCCTTCTACTTTTCGACATAAATGCCTCCATATTTAGCAGAATTGTCCATTTGAATTTTGAACATAAGCACCCCAAATCTAGAAATAAAAGCTCGAATTAGATGGTCATTCCCACGATCAGAAAAAAGCGACGGTCCACTTCTTCAATCCCCTTCCCTGTACGGTGCATATATGTGTTGTCACAGCTACTGGAAGCCCCATCAGGGAAACATTGTTTGCATTTGGGCACTTTGGAGACTTTGCAAAGTACCCAAAGTCCCGGCCTTTCAATACGCTCACATCGTCATGTCGACCAAGACACTTTCAGCCACGCGAGCGCGCCTGACGCCAACAAGCTCGCAGAAGATATCCAGGCGCTATTTGGAGGTTGCCTGATGTGGCTGGACACATCTTGTGCATATATATACCCGCCTATTTTAGTAGCATCCGTCACGAGGCCTACCTGTAATGCCTGGAAGTCGCGTCCACTTCCAGGATGCTCCGCGAAAAGGCGAAAGGAAAACAGCGAGCCGTTGAGCCGTCTTCCCATGCTTCCACCTCAGATGTACCGACTTCAAGTCCAGAAGAATTTCGTCATACGCTTCACGGAAGGGGGTGTTACCGATTTACTTGTCACCATACATAAAGGCGAAATAGTCCAAGTCGTGAAAAGGGAGGTGAAGTTGTTCTGTATACGCAGAGCTGCTGTTGTATTGATATTAGCTTAGATCCGTCAAGCTCGTCCAGAGCTAAGGGACAGGCGGTTGCGGCTGATACTGTCTGGACAGCTACTAACCGGCTTGGTTGCATTGCTCCGTAGGCCCGTCTTTAGAACCGTGGCTGCAACGTTGACACAGCGGTGGACAAGTCGTATGAAGCACAGTTCTTGCGCGTCCGCTCTGAGATATCTAATTAATCGCAGTGCAAGGACTGTTCGTAATCAATGTTGTCAACACTAGCTGGCATCAGACACATACATATGGAGCATGGAATCAGCGCTGGTTGGTGCACAATCTGCTGCAGCTGCAGAGTCCAGCCATGAGTATGGACTACATTGAGACTGGCATGGCAAAACGAACGTAGCATTACAACTATGTTCGGCGCGCGCGCGCCTAAAAACGGGCGTATGATGACGGTCAGAGGGACTCGCACGCTGCGACGACTATATACACGCCTGTCACCGTCAGATACTCATTCAGGAATAGATTGGGAAAACTCATCCTCGCCTCCGTATAAAGCCGAATTACTCAATACATACTTATACGTCGGGGTGGTTTCGGGGCCTGTTGGGGACAGGCCATCAACTGCGGTTGTTAAGGAGAAGCTATGACGCAATGGATTGTTTGTTGACCCTGACTCAAGTATGTTTGCAACGTTCGCAGGCCTGGGAACTGCCCTTGACGCATATCGATGGCGCGAACTTGTTCACAAGGCTCGGATCACTAACAAAATCCTTCAGACGGCCCTCCGACGACCTGTAAAATACTTCATTTCAAATTTCATGCTATATCCCGCGCAAGTGATCCATAACTCTGATGTATTGATGACTCCATGAACTACACCTCCCCAATCATTTCACACTCCGCGTCGGCATGTGGACAGAACATAAAAAAGTACCGTTCCTTGTTTTTAATCATTTTCTCACTTCGCGTTCTCAACGCCTATACCACTAGCTCCCCCCAAACTTCCACTCCTTCTGCAAACATGTCGCCGAAAAGTGACCTCGTCGCCCTCTTCGTTCCTTTACTGTTCTACTCCCTTCGCGTCTACGCGCATCAGTCGATCTGGAACCCGGCGATGTGGGGTTTCAACGTCACCTCCTCAACTTTTTCCTATGACAATCGCCCCGTCGTACCCCTCATGAACAGGACCTTTGCCGAATGGTGGTTCCACGGCCATCTGGACTACCCACCTGCCCCCGGAGACATCATTGACCTCCCAGCCGGACAAGACTACACGTTCGAGATTGCATGTGATAAGGGATACACTTCCTGGTGGAATTCTTCTTCCGGGTGCGTACGCCTTTCGTTCGCTCCTTCATTTATATCCTTATCATCGCCTGGTACGCTACATATAGCGGTGACGTTATATCCATATCCGAACCTGAGTCGCCCTGCCCTGGCCAAAGTACAGCTCAGTTCCACACATTGAACGAGGCCGACGCGACTGGCTGCGCCCTCGGAATAGTCTACAATTCCGACGTAAACTCTATCAAGCCAGAGGAGTTTACCATATTCAGCGTGAACCACACGTGCGTGTGGAGCCTGCACACGAACTTCGAGGTCCGTATTTCCCGTTCATGAGGAAATTGCACATGCCCATGTACATTGCAATGAAATTTTAGATCCCGGCTGATATGCCAGCTTGTCCCAATGGTAAATGTACATGCGCGTGGTTCTGGATCCATTCTCCTTACAGCGGTTCAGAACAAAGTAAGCACCCGCTTTCGTGCATTATTCTCTCCCTCACTCCTTTGCAGTGTATATGAACGGCTTCGCGTGTAATATCGTTGGTTCAAAGCCAGACGCCCCGGCCCTCGCCACGCCACAAGTCGCGCGAAGGTAAATCGTCGACATATACGCCCTCAATTACTTCCTGACGATACGTCCAAGGTGCGGCTACGACAAGTACAACAACGTCCCTGCAAACCCCTCCAACTGTACTTATGGCGCGAAACAACCGCTTTACTGGAAGCAAGCCGAGGGCGAGGGAAACAACGTATGCACCCCACCCCACTCTCTCCCAGCCGAGTCCAGGAACTAATCAATGCCCCTTCTTTCCTTTTTACCAACAGATGTTCGAAGGAGCCCACTCCCCACCCCTTTACAATGACTTGTATCACTTTTTAGATGGCGCACAGAATGATATTTTCGTTAATTCAACCACTCCTTCGCGCCGCAGTGCGGATGACACCGAGACCGCGGTTAACACGGCGTCTGATGACATGTGCGTCTCTTCTTTTCTGACCTAGTCGCCGACTGTGACTGACTTGGACACCATTCCGGAATAAACAGACCAAAGAGAATGAAACATGTACGGCTAGGACATTCCGTAGGTTTGTAAAAAGACACAGGAGGAGAGTTGGGGCATGCGACGAGTTGCGGTGTATTATCCGTATACAACCCTGGCGTTGTGCTGGTCTCGTCAACGCATCGTCGCCAACCTGTTAAATTCGTTTCTCGTCACTCGTTTAACACCACTGACTGTAACGCATCCCGGTATATATTATATCTAATTTCGAACGCCGGCGTATTGCTTTTTTTAAAGAATTACGGAATGCGAGAATCTTACGTGTGTTGAGCTTAATCCTGGACGGCTTTAAGACACTCGATGGGGAGGTCCTTCCATGACCTTACTTCTTTAGAGCCCTCGAAAAGAAACCATTTTTACCGTACAAATACATTTGACACGTTTTCTTGCTGCTAATTCTATTCACTCTTTGCTTTCCATCCGACGACGCACGCCCTCGGCTGGATTTTCTATCAGCCGCCGCACCTCCAGGTCGGCCAACCTCATCTCTAACAACGACTTCAAACGGTCCGCCATTTCTTTTTTAGTCCCACCGGTACTGACTTCCTTATTCACAGCGGCATGAACGGCGAGATTTCTCTTAAGCGCCGCGACGGACAGCCGACCACAAAGGGAGGGGTTCAATATTAGTGGAGGAGGCAGTTCGAGGGAATACTTGCTTCCCATGGCTTGGATAATTTATCGTCTGTTGATCTGAACGCAATCAAGTGAGATGACTTACTGGCAACATATTCATGACACCAGTGCGGGAAATTAATTGATAACCGCCTGCCTTTTTTAATCCAACCGTTGACGAGTTCCCGCGCTCCTGGCATCCCAATCGACGTTTCTGCGATTGATAAATAAATTAGACGCGTCATTGGAAGTAAGGCGGAAGTTGCTTCATCATCTATCTCGGGATTTCTAGCAATATTGAGGCTCATAAGCGTGAATTTCAAGGGGAATAGGTAACGCAAGCTTATCGATTTTTTTAAACCCAACTCTCAAAAATCCCATAGAGATTACTCACGCGTCATTGTCTATTCCAGTATCGAATAACGATAATATAGCCAATTTGGGCAAGTGCTGTAAATGTGATAGCGTTGGGGTTTTGAGGCATATTCGGTCGAGAAACAAGGTTGTCAAGTAACGGAAGCTGTTGGGTTTGCTAAATACTGCGAAG